>PVXU01012431.1:2292-17986 GCA_002994865.1 Rhizopogon parksii | reverse complement strand
TATGATAAACAGGATGAAGCAAAATTATTTCCCAGCTCCACAATTGTGAAGCGCCGGGCATACGGAGCTATTTATAAGGATGGAAAAATGATGTTTGAGGCTATTGCACTTTAAAGTTTATCCTAGTAGTGATGATGTGAGATTAATCCAGCAGGGGAAAGCAATGCAAATATGAAAGGCATTCAGAACTGGAGACAGACACAGGCGTCGCGTACAGAGAAGACGGAGTTTAGAGCAATTCTCGAGACCGTCTGATGCGAGGGACAGCCTTTTCAGGCTTGAGGGTGCAGAATAGAAAGTGACGGCGAGGACCGGTAGTGGCTGCGGCCGCTACAGCGGCAACACGCGCACCAAGTTGAGCGACATTGGCGTCACTGCGGATGCCCAGGGAGAACATCCTGTCAAACACTGCCAGCAAGTCAAAACTAACGTGATTCATAAATGCGATATGACCCACGTGTTGCAGTAAAAGCTTTGGCTGTTGTTTGGCACGCAAGGTGTGTAAGCGCGAGCGGTGGACTGACGCCCTCCAGGTTCCTCAGATAGCGATATACCATAGAGGGTTGACAAGGACCTGAGGATGCATTGATGATGTGATATATGTACGTGGTTGCCAACCCACCAAAACGAAAAACAGAATTGTACGCTTGCTTCCATTTTTCTTCGAGAAGACGAGCGCAATTGGCAGAGTCAGGACAAGTGGAGCACTGAGAAGTTGTCAGAAAGTAAATCGTAGGTCCGACGGCGACTTACGCATTGATATTCCTTTGCAAGTGGGGTCAACCCGAGTTTGAGCACTCGCTCGAGGAACCAGTTTCTCCTGTGAAGAACACAACAAGGTCAGCTGTGTATAATTACATCGCGCAAAAAATCTACCGTTTCTCTAGTTTCAGTAGAGTTTCTTGACTCAGAGTGCTGAGCTCTTCTTCCGACCACCCACCTGGGTTGTCAAGTACGAAACGACTTGACTCGCGGTAGAGTTCTTCTTCTTCAAATAGTTCTGCGATCCGCATGGCCTTTATAGGTTTTCCGGCGGCGTGGGTCAGGAGGAAAGTGAGGCATTCCTGCTGGAGGGTTGGGACACAAAGTTTGTGGGAGATATTCATGAGGCCTTCCACATTCTTCCAGGTTATGGTGCACTGAAGACTGAGATGGTATTAGCGTGAAACGTAAACCATGAACATACCACTCACTGAGGGTAGACAAACTTCAGGAAGTCGTGAAAGGTATTAGCCTACACGAATTAAGTAAGACTGGACATGCAACCCTAATCCAAACTCACTTTCTCTTCCTTGAGCACTATGACAGCGTCGTGACAGTTGGTACGCCGACGCCGTTTGACGGTGGCGCGTGCTGTTTGAGACCCTCGCCTTTGTCTATCGCCCGTTCTCTGCTTCCCCGTCGTGCCACAACTTGACAATGCCTCCCGACTGCCGGTTGCACCTTGCAGTTTGGCAAGACTATTGTCGTGAGCATAGGCCTTGCTGTCAGACTCGCCGTCCTCACTACCGCTTGGGCAACTCTCAGAATCGCTCCTGGGCGGGTTTTCAACCTCTACAGGAGACTCGGTGTCAGATGAATCCTCGCGCGCAAATGTCATTTCTGAGGGCTTCTCGATAACGCATTTCTCGCCTGGAACAGTGGGAGGCTGTGCGATGGTGATGACGGAGGACATTGATTGTGGTCTTCCTGTTTCCGCCCAGCTGCCACTGAGCGCAGCCTCAAAGAAAGGCGACGCAAAGATAAGGACCTCCTTATGCGCCCTAAATTCGGAAATGAAGATTTGCACGGAAAGAGCAGCAGCAGTGATGACACTCACCAGAAAGTAGTACCTTCCACCACTATTTTAACGGTACCAGGAAACTTCCCCTTGCTAGTGAACGTTTCATCGATGTCTATACCTTCCTCAGAGTCATACAAGCTAAGTTCAGTGACTAGGTCATCTGTCTCGCATTCCTCGAGGAACCAGGGAGGTGAACCTGATGAACGGAATATACCTGCTGCTGCAGCATGGGTTTCTGTAGGTGAACTGAGAGAGGCAGATGGATTGATAGTGGGACCTCGTGAATTTCTTGCGATTAAGATGTTTGCAGGGTTCGTCGCGGTAGCCATCGCAGGAGTCCGGACAACCTCACACAGGCTGCGTTAAGTATCAGTGTGCGATGTGGAAAAGCCACAACTTGGTGGCGCATGTCAATTAGTACAGCATTCAATTTCGCCACAGTATTCTACCCTCTCTTGTCAAGTTTCACTGCGATCGACTATAGCATGAACATGAAGTATTTGCATCAAGACAGATTCGAGAGTCACTTGAACATTAAACGATCGCGAATGGTAACCTTCAATATTATTGCCAACCTGTATGTCTTCCTTCTAATGGTGTGACTACGAGAGACTAATCAACCCCAAATTGCAGTTTGGAAAAGTTGAAGGGTCATGCGAGCACCCTCAAGGCTATGTAGCTTACGCGTAACATCCAAGCCGTTGGATTAACATCACTCAAGCACCATTCACATCATAAGAACGCACTCCTAGGTGAACCTCAGTCTAAAAGAGGTTCTTGGTTCGGACTCAGGCTGCAGTTCGTCGAGATGATCAATCTTGTTGTAGCGCCAGATCACATCCACGAATATCTGCAAAAGTGCGTGATGTTTTTTTGATTCACGAGCTGAGATACATAAAATAGGTAACGCGATGAATAATGTCGCACCTTGTTGTCAAGCACCGCGATTACATTGACGACAACGCGAGGCGAGTGGGTTCATGGTTTACTTATGCAGTTAGGACTTCTACGGAATGAAGGGGTTGTGGCGAACGATGAGTAAGGTAAAATACCAAACTTTAACCAATTCCAACTCATCAGGTGAATGAACAAATTTGATCACTAATGCACTGCCCGTGTGGTTTTTGCGGCTAGAAGCATCAAATTAAAAATAGTGAATTTCAAGTCCTACGCGGATTCATGTCGCACCAACGTCGAACACGTTCCAGCTGACCGTCCTTTTGATCCCGAGGCTAGGACATTTTCAACTTCGTGAAGGTCCACCCCTTGGACAAGTAGGTTATTGTCAACTGGACTTGCGAACCCCCGCAAGATCACTCATCGCTTTTTGTATTTCCAGTTTCTCCATGACCGCTCGGTGTAAACTAGACTTGTTCTTGTTCTTCGCTTTTGGATGTGGCGTCTCTTCGGAAGGAGTATAGGAGGAAGATGATATATCCTGTTGGGGGGCATCAGTCGTTGGCTCGTTGGTTACGGTTGTAATGTGTGATGGAACTATAATCGGTGTATGGCGCGGAGGTGGAGGCCACTAATTTCGCATAAGTGACCACAGTGAAATATCTGATAAAAGAAAAACATACACCACGATTTGGCTGGTTGAAATGCAAAGCAGCCCAAGGAGGATAATCCATCTCGAGCTGCACGATATGGTCCTCGAGCAATCGGAGACGGGACATAAGAGTTCGTGGCGGAGCAGGAACTATGTCTCGCTTTAGCATGCATCGTTATACAGGAGGCGTTCGTCTACCATAGCGGACTGCAAAATGCTCTTCGATGTTCTTCACCCGTTGATCGGTCGCAGGCTGCTGGTCGCCTTCTGCCTCATCATGTAGTGCGCGAAGCCCCTTCTGTTTGCCTCTTTCACCAGTTACACCTTTCATGGTTCGTCGAAGAGGGCCATCTTCATTCTTTGCAATGTCATATTTCATTTGCACATCGCGATCGAGATGTTTTGCATCGGTTCGTGCGCAGGACGGAATAGGCTCTGTACTGTCGCAATCAGGATTCAGTCGTCGCCGCTTTTGAGCAAGGGATTCGAGAAACTCTGTGCGATTAGAGGCATCATTCCTGGCGCGGTTTTGCGCTAGGAATTGGGATATCGACTTCGTTATCTGCACAGAGTTGAAGCTGCGACGAAGGAGGATAAGATATAAAACTTACTGACGTCTGAGACTGAGGCTCAGCACCGCTAGAGAGATGGATATAATCGAGTTTTCGTTCCTCCAAAGGTCGTTCTTGAAATGTTTCGCTGTCTTTGGTTTTCCCCAAGTTCTGAGAAGGAAAACTGTTGGGGTTGCATAACACGGCGAAGCTACGTAGTGCACACCATAAGATCCCTCATCAAATCGCCAATAGCACCGGGAACCTTCTGCCTCTCCCAATCAGCATTCATAACCACCATATCATCCTCGAACCCCCTCAAGGCCTGGTTCAGCCCGACTTTCTCCAAAAATGACCGTATGACCTCATCCCAATGCCGATGAAATTCAGGCTCTGGTGTGGGCGAACGCGGTTTTTGTGCAACCTTGGGCCTCTGGCGCGGCTGATATGAGACAGTGGGAGGTTGGTATTGACCATAGGGAACCTGGGTGTAGTGTGTTTGCTGAGATGCAACGCTACCCGGGCCGGACGCGATGAATGGGTAAGAGGGGACCTGCCATGGGCTTTGCCATCCACCGGGTGTGTAGCTCATCGCATAGTAGCCTTGAGGATTCTGACCTTGAGTCGCTGGTCCATATTGTACGGGCTGGAGCTGCGAGGGAGGACCTGCTGATGTACCCTGTGGTGAAGTCGTGCTAGACGCAGCAATAGGAACTATGAGGGACGGCTGTTGCGCTGACGTTTCCAATGGATTGAACTGGTTTTGTGAAGGGCCTGCTTGAGAGTGCAGTGGGCCATTTGCCATGGCGTTATGGTTTCTTTTGTCCTACAGAAGTTAGGCTGAAGACGTGTGTTTCTGGCGTAGCAGCTGTCTTCACTGGGGCCGTTTCATCAATGTAATTCAACGTACGTAAGCTTATGAGCTAGTTCGAGACTTAGCCCCTATAGCTAGTAAGGAACTTACATTAATATTGTAACGTACTGTCTTCCTTGCATCCTTGATTTAGACAACACAGGCCATGACCATCCTAAGCCGTTATTATCAATGGTTGTGTGGTTTTCGATACATAACGTATGTAACCACCTAGGACTCGGAGTACGAGTATTTGAGCTTGGAGCTTTCCTCAGACCTCAAGCCTCATTGGCAGGTGCCAGAGGCGTGCGAGCGCCTTTAAGGTCGGCAATCACTTGTCCACAGGCCTCTTTTTCGTAATTTCCGTCGCGACGAGTAATCACGACCTCGTACTTGTAAGTTACATAACTGTAATGGCTACCAAGAGTGGGGTACTTCCAAGTTCCCTTACGGGATTCGGACAGGTAATTAACAGGGGGAATGGTAGATAACGGTGAATTCTTCGCGTCGGACACGATCATGGTGGTGCCTTGGCATGCGCGGAACTGGGACCATTACCTTATTATGTGAACTTTTTTCTTTCTAACATTTCATTCGATACCTAGTTATAAACTGGAGAAATGACAGGTCGTTGGTATGCTTATTAGTTTGCCAGCTTGTTGTACTACTACTAGTATTTGCCTTGAAAGCACTATTGAACGTAGTCGAGCAGACTCGCGTTAACGTTGGTATTGTGTTGAAGCTCCACACGATTGAATTAGTGATGTGTAACCCTTCACCCGTAGAAAGTGTCACCAGCGGCCTGCGGAATATAATCCTCCGGCTGCTGAACATAGGAGTAAAAATAGAGATTCTGGATGAAGGTGGCTGCAGTCGTTCACAGTATTAAAAACTATACATAGTTACATGGTGTACATGTCCTTGATCTGTCACAATTGAATGACGTGGTACGGTCCTGTCTCCAAGTCATCGCCTGTCATGGAAGATGAATATCACTCATCGATTCCACAGGTAGATTAGTGCTATGCCAACAGCGCATAATAATTCATACTGTGGCCAGTACATGCACCAATATGTCCTTGACCGTTTCCCGTTCCCAAACGATATCCGGATCATGAACATCAATGGGCCCCTCCTCCCAATCGGAATTTGTCTCTTTAGGTGCGAGCCCTGGCCAGCTCACAGCTCCACAAACTGCGCTACTCAGAATTTCATCTACAGGTGAGTCCCGCACCCTTACACGATGCGACACTACCCTCGGGAAAATCCTCGCCACATCCGCTTCAGACACATCCAGTTCCAGTGGCTCCTCTTCTTCGGCGAGCGCACTTCTCATGCTGCGGTGCGTATGCACGCTAGCTACATCAGGCAAGTCAAACGGTAACACAGAGCCGTCTATGAGCGCTTCAAAGCTCTGCATGCTCGTGCTAGAGTGTCCGTACCCGCGTTCGGTGAAGCTGCCCTGGTCGGTACGCTCGGAGACACCAGTTGCCACATCCTTAATCAGCTCTGCTCCTGTTTGATCAACACCTAGCAACCTTGCAGCCCGCGTGAGGACCTCTGCATCTTGGCGAGCACGCGCAGTGAGCATCATGGCGTCTAGTGCACCAAAATGCCGTGTCGCGGTAAATAGGTCCGCAAGGTAGATGTTTAGCGGCGGGCGCATGCGAACTTCGTTGCCGCACATGTGTTTCAGCTTTGCCAAGAACGCGACTGGTATGATGGGAGTGGAGCTGTTTGGTGGAGGAGGCGTTGGCGGACTGGACATGAGGAAGTTTGAGCACGTGTACCCTGGTGTTGAGGGCGAGGAGAGGGCTGTGGCTGTAGGGGTGCGGTGAGGTTGATAATAGTGCATTGCTGTTCGCGTGGCTAACTGGATATTGATAGGGGTACTCATAGCAAACCGGTCAAGCTGTAACAGATGAGCTGAGACACGACACCACGTGAAAGGGTTCGCACCAGGCTGCTGTATATAGAAGGTCTCTCCCGTGGATCTAAGCGACATACATAGACCATGATAAAGTCATCTGGCACATCAAGGCGTAGTCCTGGCTCGATATTTGGGAGGTTATCATCCAGGACAAGCTTCTTCTCTGCAAGAGTCCGTAGGACAGCACGCTGCGCAGGTAAACTAGCGTATTCTAATCCAGAGACGACGACTGCAGATGGTATCTTGGGTACATCTGAGCTGACATGTGACGCATGGCGTTGATGAATTGCAATGTTGCCACTAGAAGTAAAAATGGGTATGGAGGAGTCGGTATGTAGGCCAACGGTATGAAGGCTCGGGCGTGTTGAGATGGAACTTTCTGTGAACGGTACATCAACACCAGCGGTTATGTCATCAGAGGCTGGTTGTGGGATGCGCTGGATGGGACGTGCATCGCCTGGTGGAAAGGAGGTAGATCTCGGAAAGGAAGACTTCCTGCTGTGCAGTGTGGTGGATGAACGATGGTGCCTGTGGGGTAATAAGGAACCGTCGGCGACAGTGGCACCCGGTGGGAGAAAGAGAGATCGTAGGAATTCGGTAGACGTCTGAGACTTGGCATCAACATGACATCTGAGTTTGTGGGTGATATAACCGAAGACGGACGTGAGTGACTAAATCCTTGTCATTGAGATGCCGGTTATGACAAGGGTGCAGCATGGCACTCACTATAGCCACAAGTTTGGACACAAGTCCGATGTCCTCTTCGCGGGTCCTTAGAATGAGGTTCCTGTCCCCTGAAACAATACAGAGAAGTAAAACTTGGACAATGATTGGTTCAAGGGGCAGACCAGGAGCGACAGCGCGGATGTGGGCAAGCAAGGACGGCAGGAATAATATTGAACCAGGATTAGGGAGATTGTCTATTAGATCAGTGGTTGTGGCCATCGGACACGACGCGTGGATGCCAAACCTGCCAGGTGACAGTCACCCCGGAAGTTGTTGGGGGTTGGACCGTCTCGGTTGTTGATATGGTGACTCTACTAGAGTCTAGTCAGGCCCGGGGTACCCACATGACACAACTGCCACTGGCAGCTGCAGGGAAGCGCTATAAGTATGTGGTTCCGGCTTCAAGTCCTTTTTTAACTTCGGTCATCACGACAAGTATTCCTGGCCCGTCGCACGCCGGCGCCTCATCGACCTCGAGGCAGATCTTGTTAGCCGAATGGTGAGCATTCTTCTACTTCCTGATGTCCCCTTCAGCGCCATTTTTCTTTAGCGGCTAAGTTAAAAGTAACGTTCCCTCTTCGCACACACCTCCTCCTCCCTTTGTGGTTGTCATACTAATCTCTCCCTCCCTCTTCGTAGCTTTGCTCATCGGATGAATGGCAAACAGTATATCCCAATTCTACGTTGGGGATGATTCTCCGGAGGTCGTCTACTTCCCTTTCGTGGACGTAAACCTTAGCCCAAATGCTTCTGTGGGCTGGGAGCAATACGACTCGAGTTCAGGTGCTGCCTCTTCACCAGGTCAGCTCGGTGTAGGATCCAGTATGCACTTCACCTACCTCAATCAGGCAAGCCTTATGATTAAGTGGAACGGTGAGCACAGCTATCGCACATCACCATCAAAACTATAAACTTCACCACTCATCATTACCCCAGGCACTGGTATCGATCTTCTGGGGAGTGCTCTCAATACATCCTATCAAGTCACCTTGGACGGAATTAACATCTATCCCAATACATCTGACCCTGGTACCATCCTTGCCTCTTTTCATGATTTAAACAACACAAATCACACTTTGTTGTTGACGACTATTACGAATCAAACGACCCCAGATTCTTATGTGGCTTTCGATAAAGCTCTTATCACCTACGCAGCTCCCGTCGGCGTCGTCAAGTGAGCTTTCCGCAGTCTCATCGCCATACCCAACAGCGCTGTGCCATCGTTCCTGGTTTGCTGACGATATCATTTTTAGTTCAACAGCTAATTCAAAGACCATCGACGATGATGATAGCATCGCGTTTATGGGCCGATGGAGTTATGCCACTGACAGCGCGGGCAATGCCATGCACATTTCTAACACTGCCGGCGACCATGCTTTTACTACTTTTGTGGGTAAGTGTCTTCCACTCGGTTTGTCATCAGCGGCTTATTTTGTCCTTGATCTGATTTTAGGATCGGCCATAACCATCTATGGCCTTGTGTCTTCGTATTCTGGAAATTATTCTGTCACAATTGATAACATAACCACTAGCTTCTCCGCTCTATCCTCATACAACGATTCAAATGCATTGCTCTTTTTCCTGACCGACTTATCTCAAGACGTTTCTCACACACTCGTCCTCACCAACACTCAGAACAGTACATTTGGTCTTAGTGTTGGAGGGATGAATGTCACCACATTCGGCGATGCAATTCTGGCTGTGTCCGTAGCCATTTTTTTTCGGGTTGTTGTTCACATAGGCTGACTGATATGAGCAGCACCAATTCGTCCTCGTCAAGTTCCGCTGGAACCATTGCTGCTATTGTACTCGGTGCTGTTCTCTTACTCATCCTGGCGTGTATCCTGATGTACTGGCTATTCGTTGTCCGCCCACGTACCCATCGAAGGAGGAAACCGCGGTCGAGCCCATGCAACAGGAAATTGACAAATCCAGAACGCGTCATTGATATCAGCCCTCCTCCAGGTGAGGATGAAACAGAAGTGGCAAGCTTGAGCACTAGCAAAGGGTACGGGTTCGGGCTTGGTCTGCAGCGTACCTTTCCCTTCTTCCGAAAATCAAAAAATGGGGACAGTAGCAACGGTCATGGTGACGCCATACACTCACGCCCGCGCTCCGTGTCCCACATTACGACTCCCCATGGGGAACAAGACGACAAGCGCCTCTCGACCAACACACTCGCTGTGGAATTTGCTACCTTTGCTTTTCCACCGGAATCCGAGAAACTAGCCCCAGGTTGGGCCAACCCAATCACACGCACGTCTCTTTATTCCCCAGAGAAGGGACACACACGAGTGGGAAGCCACAGAGTAGCGCTTCCGGAATTACGTGTGGAAGATGTGGGAGTAGAAGACGTGTATGATGACGATGATGCAGATGCCAAGACCCTGACATCCCGGCAGGATGAAACACTCGCGGCGACCCTTTCCCTGAGCCCGCGAACGTCGGAGGCGCCTGGTCTTCATGCTCCCACAATACCCTCGATGATGGGGATAGACGGTGTGCTAACAGACAGTGAGGGCGAGGTGTCTCCATTGCCTCCTCGATACTCACACCTTCTGGAAGTGAGAGAGACGAGCCCATTCAGGGTAGATGTGGGAGCTATTCTTGGGCAGCTCAAGGGAAACCGGGACTCACAACGGACGAGTGTCAGCGGAAGTAGTACCTGGTCCCGTGTTCGTGCCAGACTCTCTCGGCGGGCTAACAGGGACGACGGGAAACAGGCCATTCACGAGAACAAACCTGAAACTCCGCCTGAGACTTCTAGTCCTGAGTCGGTCCCGGTTGTCATGCTCCAATCAGGATCGGTGCCGCCCCCGAGCGAGAACGCGCCTGCCTCGGGCACTTACTCCTTCCTCGACTTCGCTTCTTCGTATTCATCATTACGTCGGCAGTCGAAGACTACTACGCTAAGTTCAGCCGCAGCCGAATTGGGGCATGGCGGAGACCACTCGCCATGGACCGATAACATGTCCATGCGGATGGTGCGCATTGAACGCGATAAACCTAGTGAAACGACGCGCCCCGGACCTGATGCCCCTTCCACTGTGTCCCAGGGGTCTCAAACTGAATCCCCCTCAGACAAGTCCACTGCTCATTCCTCGCCGTCTACCGGACTTGCTACGCACACTACTCACGGATCCCTTTTTCCCTTCCCTGTCACTATTCCGCCTTCGTCACATATGCCACACCCGTTTAATATTGAATCTCAGCACCAACGCGAGAGGGAGGAGCTGCAATCCCTCCCACCGCCTCCCCCAGTAGCCCAACAGGCCGAGGTACCCCCCCATTCCGGTCTCCCACAAAGCGCAAACTCTCCCACAGAAAGTGTCCCGTTCTCAGTTTCCGATGTCCATTTCCGCCATAGTTATTCCGATTACACAGACGCCGACTCGCGAAGGACCAGTGCTGCCTCTGCCCTACCTCCACACCCACCTCTTCCTTCCTCGCAGCCAAACTCGCCACCGCCGTACATTGTGCAACGTGTGCTTGGGATGACGTCTGTTACTTCGCACACACCTGCAGCCCGTCTTGCCGCAGGTCCCGCCTCTACGTCTTCGATAATATCGAGGCAGGTTGCCCGTCCTGGAACAAGTCCTGTAGGATCTCCACCTAGAGTTCACTACCGCACGGGCTCCGTTATCGGTCCTAGACCACCCGGATCGTCTCGTGGGAGTCCAAACTTGCAATTACCATTACAAGGTTCATGGGGCCGCGGACTCCGGACGGTCAATAAAGATAAACCGCCGTCTTCTCCAGGATGTGGATAATAATTTCTTGGACATTTTCTTTTCCATTTACCCATATATGGATTCACACTAGCAGTAGTTTCTGAAGATACCCCCCTTTTGCATCATGCTCTGGTCTCAAACTTTAGCAGGCCGAGTACGCTGTCGCTCACTTGGGTTCCTCATACTCGCATTTGTACCTTATCGCAACCTTCTTCAATGTCATAATTAAGTTCACATCGTAACATTACATTTCCGCCTAGCCGAGTGTCAGAAGTTAGGAAGCCGGTAACGTTTCCGAACGCCGCAATCCGAAAGTGACAAATCGTCTGATGTCGGAGAACACTTCTCGTTTCTGGGCAGGTTCCATACCCCTGGAAGTGCTTCCGTCGGTGCTGGATCCAGTCGGTGGTCCACTCAAAGGTGGGGACCCACTGAGCGAGCCGAATATGCTATCACTGTTCGGACCCCCTGGGGTAATTGACAAAGGCAGTACAGTCCTGCTGGAGCCTGGGCTCCCAAGAGTGGCGCCGAGTGTCATGGGTGGATCCATATCGAGGGCAGAAAGGAATGACGTGCTTTCCAGATCCGTCTTGGTACTTGTGATGGTGAGAAATGAATCAAGAAGGCTGTTCTGCTCGATCTTCGGTGTCCCTTTCAGATCAAGGATCTAACAGAAGAGAAAGTGGAGACAGACGTAAGTCAACGATATGTTGCGGAGAGAACGGAAGAGCTGTCAACAGGCATCCTTACCTTTTGGAAATTTGAAAATGAAGCATCGCCAATGAGGAGAGTATAGTTTAGAATGAAACCATCTGGAGGGTCCTGAAACTTTGTGAACGACGGACAAGGCTATGAGATGTAAAGGTGGTTACCTCGGGTGTCACGATGACCTTGAGCAGAGCCTCGAGCCTCGTTGTGCTCTTGGTGAGGCTGCGGGTATATCTATGCAACAAGACTATGAGCTAACCTTCCCTAAGATACCAAGGCATATTTCTTACCCCTGTGTTACTAGCGTTTCGCCAGGCACTCGCATGAGACGAGATTTTATAACCCCCAGGTCAATCAGCAACTGAGAAATTATGGTTTAGCTCGATGGAGAGTAGAGCAACTCCCAACGCACTTGCTCTCCACCAATTTCTCTCAAAGGTCGGCTCTTTACCACTGCGTTCGTAAACTTCGTCAGGATAAGACTAAGAATTTGTGTATTGATGAGCGTCTGTCCCTACACAAAGAGACAAGACCAACCTGCACACTTTATCAAAGAAATTCCTCAAATATTTCTTTTGTTCGATCAACGGCTTTAAAGTCTCGCAAAAGCTTTCGACGGTCTGCACAAGATCGTCCACATAGGGAGACTGTCCGGTGACCTCATTCAGCTTCTCCCACGACATACGAGACATCGTCGTGAAAGCACCCTCGCAAGCAGCTTCCAATTCCCTCAAAAGAGTCGTGATAGAGGAGGAGATAGCACTGCCGGACACCGTTAGTGGTCAGAGATAGATGAGGAAACAAGCACGAATACCTCATGAATAAGTCACGTTCTGTCTGCAATGTTACTTTCTCCTTGAAGCTATCTCTGATCTTCTCTCTGATTTTCTCCTCCAGCTGCATCCGTGCAATACTCAATACCAGTTTCAAACAGTTGCGGTAGACTGACCTCCATGGCCGTGGTTTGACAGTAGTCTGCTGTATTTATCAACAAGCCAGCCTGTTGTAACTGCGCAATATCAAAACGCGAGTCCATAGATCTCCGAGTTTGTGTTGTCGGCCTGCAAATGCGTCAGACACTTGATGCGTAGGCTACACGGCACAAACCGTTTAAACCGTGTTGCAAGGACATCCTCTGTGCTGCATATCAGAACCACGGTTATAATAATTGTTAAGCATCTCACCAGCGTATATGCGCAGCCACTTCTTGTGCAGCATACACAGATCAAATAATGCTTGTCCTGTCGAAAGCTTGGCGCATTGCTCAAGACTCTGGCCGTAAAAGTAAAATAACTCTGTTGACGAAGAGAGTACCGTCTGTGGAGGAGCGGCTTCCGCGTCTGTAGAGACAGAAGTGCGCGGCGTGGCATCAAGAGACGTCCGTGGTTTTCCCCTGGAAGTCGATACTCGGTGAGGCGCGAGCATATCCGCAAGTGCTCTGGAGAGCAGAATTAGGAAACACAAATGCCACGAAATGCAGGACAGAACTTGTCTTGAGCATCAACGAAAACTCCAAGATGTGGCTCAAAGGCAGAAGACATCAACTGAACCGGCGCTGAAGATGGAGGTGAACTTGCTTCCAATATCTCATTCAGCTTATATAGGGGTCTAATATCAACAAAGAGCAAGAAGGATGCTTAAGATTGACGTACTGGTGTCAACCACTTCTTTGCCATGGAAGACTCGAACTCGACTGTTTGCTGTAGTGCTTCGAGTAGATCCTTGATTGTCAAGGTAGAGCCTGCTTTAGAAAGCAACGCGGAAAGGTCATCTCTGAGAAAAAGCCAAGGTCTCAGTCAAGGGCGCGTATGCCACAGCGTTACATACCCTGTAATAGCCACAAATTTCGTGAGCAACACCCATCCAACCCTCCACTCTGAAGGGAAAACGCGGCCTAATTCCGTTTCGTATACTCCGAGCACGCGTCTAAACCATGCATACCTCCGACTTATATTGTCTAGATGTCCTGCCTCGTCTGTGGCACGGAATATGCGCCGGTACTCCTTAAGTTCGAGGGCAACGTAACGATCAATCAAGTGCCTCCGGACGTCAGGGCCTAAAACATCAGCAACGGCACATGCATCTGTAACTTGAGCCGGTTTTAAGGGCTTAGCGTGGTCCTGGAGGTAGCTAAACGGAATCACAATTCGAGGACTCAGCAGATTGAGAAATTTGACTTACAAGGCGTCGAACTCTGCTTCGAGTTGAGTCCGAATCTCACCTTGAATCTGCTGTACCCTTTTCCAGACCTGTTGGATGCGGTGGACTGAGGTGTAAGGTTTGAATGAAGCAGATATCTGTTTCACAGCCTGTGGGCAAGTCAAGAGGGCTGCCGTGAAGTCAGACAGACGGCCACGCACAGCAAGAGTCTGTGCAACGTCTCCATATCTCTTCTCCTTCACTTGGTCTTCCAGTTGTGTTAGTGCATTTACTTTTGGGGGCTTTAGCAATGGAATATTAGTGACGGCGATCCCAAAGAGCGTACCCAGCATTTGCAAGCGCTTGAGTGTTGTCATACTGAGTACGAGGTTCTTCTTCGCAATGTCAAGGGCCTGGATATCCTTCGTGATATCACGCACGACAGCCTCAGATTCCGTTGCTTTCTCTCGAATGCGTGACATTTGGCCTAGTAAGTCCTGTTATAACATATTAACGAGGACTCCAGAGCCGGAGAGCAGGCACACCGAAATCATTTCCTGAATCATCTGCATACGGTTAGGATCCTGATCGCGTCGTAGCTCTTCCCGGAGTGTGTCAATTTCGCATTGTAAGTCACGTTCATTCTGAGATAGTCTCGCTTGAATTGTTTCTAGTTGGCTCAGCGAGGCCTCTGTACCTTGTTCAGCTGACACAAGATGTAGCCCTAACAAGTGACGCACCATCTGGGAAAAGCTGGTTCAGCATATCTATTGGGTTAAAGTCATTGGACAGGACATCAAGAGGATCGCTTTGGTTCTCTGAATTGAGTTCGAGGATGCGTTGGATTGCAAAGATGAGCTCCTGTGGTAGTTCAGCATCTTTATGGCGAACGTAGAGCGAGCTTGTCATCATGCGAGTGGATGAACCTGCAAAAGAGCTGCTAGCAACTTTGAGCAATAATCAATTGCGCCAACTTGAATTGCTTCCGGGTCAAGCAAAGGGTTGCCAAATTGAGCGACTTGAACTTTTCCCCTGTCCCAGCAGATGCCTATGAGCCCCGCGCTCCTCACCAATGGCTTCCTCAAATCCCAACAGTGATACCAGGAGCCAAGTTATCTCGACCTATCACTGCCATCCCAGATTCATTTGCGCCAGCTGTTCGGCTGTCCTGGTGCGTAATCATGTTGTGTATAGAACACTCAGCAACCTCACGCATCCATCATTATAATCTTCAGGCTTTGCAGGACGAGCTTATTAGCAAGTCCTTCTCTGGTAGAGAAGGCAGAGGCTTGTTAGTAATACATACTATGATTCACTACTGGCATGGGTGACATGACTTTTTCACAACCCAGCCTCATGCACTCCGCAGTCAATGTGAAGATGGGGAAGAGAGAGGATCGCCCACTTCTGTGAGCTCGCAAACCTTGTCATCTATCCCTTTTCTCAGCCCCCTTTTATTCAGCACAGGCGTCCACACCGTTGCTGATATCTTTTGCATGGGTTGCAATGATCGTGTTGGTTGGTACTACCATAAGGCATCTGATTTATCTCAGAAATATAAGGAAGGTCAGTCCCATGCAGATCATAGTTTTACACGGTCTTATGCTCTATAGGGAAGTACCTTCTTGAACGCGAGAAAATAGTGAAGGAGAATAACTGGAAGTTGGATGAATGATTCACGTCTCATTGCAAGCAACGGTACAGTCGCCTTCTTATCCAGCCCT
>PVXU01012411.1:3014-18860 GCA_002994865.1 Rhizopogon parksii | reverse complement strand
GTGAACAAAGAGTGGATACTAGCGCTTCTAATGACTCACGTTCATAAAAAGCAATAATGAGCAGGATCGGGAAGTTTGTGGCTCTGAGTCGCCTTGTTAGTCGGAGAAAATGTAGTACGGTGAATGGTCACAAACCTGATCATGAAAACGTTGACCTAGATTCATTAAACTTCACTGATTCTAAGGCATTGGCTCTAGCGCTCACCTTGTGAAACCACCTCGGGGATAGTGCATAGCTAGAAGGAAGGAGGATACAAAGAGCCAGTAGGTTGACCGGAGGCTGGTATGAAAACAACGAGTCAGCCTTGACACTAGTTGCGAGCTGTTAGAAGCAAGGTATGGAAACTTCTGTAAATGACACTTGCCCCTCAATCGTAGATACGGCTCTTCTAAACATTGCCTGTGTAAAAAGATAGAATGAAAGAGTTGTACTTGATCTTGTTTAAAGTCTTACCTCCGCTGCGGCGTCTTCGTTGATCTTCGCGAAGGTATTCGAGAGAATCTAAGTAAAATTTGTTGAACGTTTCAACAATCCAACGCGATTACTCTGTGAACTTACAGAGACAAGAACTGTTGTCGAAAATAGTCAGACATGGTATTCATAAGAACTCGCGAACACAATCTCACCAGTCAGCAACAGTGTATTACTCAGACACGCGTAAGTGATCATGAGGATGGGTCCAAAAATGAAGTCGAATTCAACTGACGAGATAAACTCTATTAAAATTCAACATTAGACAAAGAAGAGCTCACAAGCTTTGTCAAAGCCACTAGCATCGAGGCCGAACCACAAGTCAAGCATCCACCACGCAATTGTCCTACAGGAATTTATTACGATATATTGTGATATTCAACAGCTGAATACGTACCCAGCTGAATATCTGGCGAGGAAACCGGTTAATATAATTACCCTTATGCTAGAAACACTATCACGGACCGGGCGTGATCTCGACTCAACCTGTAAAAGTCAAATTGAACACACGAATAACGTCATAGAGACAATTGCACTCACGTCCACAAAGCATACAAGAATCCACAAAAACAGAATGCAGCGATCAGCATGAGAGCTACAAACTGCATCATCATCGCACGGAGTGATAAAACCATCAAGTTATTTTTGAGTGTGACAAAGGCGAGCCTACATGATAAACATCAGTTTTTCGTAGTCGCGGCTACTGGATTAAAGGAGCACCGTGGAAACATCAAGCATGCGATGAGAGCCAGAAAATCCATGCCAAGGTCCTGAGCCCGATGATCTGCAGGTATAACTTGTTACCTAGGACGAGTGTATATACCGAAGGTGACCCACTATGGCTGTATACGCCGTACAGTCTGCAAAATGCATAAATGCAGTACGTGGTCACTATAGGGAACCGTCAATGAGTAAGTTATGCAATATGCCATTAGTCAATCTACCGAATGCTAGGTCGAAGCCATTCTTTGGCTGCTGTCAATCACGGAAATCCCTGTGTGCGAGCGATTTCGCTCACCCAAGTGCCCTTAAAATATACTTCAAATACATTAGTTACTCGAACTTATGCTGTCGATGAAGATCTACCTTTGATTCCATGCTCTTGCATGGCTGCAACCTTTTCCAGTGTGAAACCAAGGCCATATACCATAAACAATGATTCGGCAAAGTTAATTCTCGAGCGTTCGTTTAATTCAATAGCAACCACAAAAAGGATAAATAAGACGAGGAAGCTAGTGGAGAGGTATTAGCATAACAGACAGACAAACTTATCTTGCCTCACTTGAAGTAGTCCAATACAGAGCGGATGGCGGGAACTTTGAGGCTGTAACACTCGAATGAGTTGTAATTTGTAATAAAAAGGCGCTGCCCACCGGTAATGGTCCAGTAAAGGTGCGTTGTGTGGATCATAGAAATGAACAGGTTTTTGTTTATACGTCTGCATTGCAGTTCTAAGATTGGTGAAGTTAATCAAGTACAACGGCTTACATCAGACAAGATCGAATGACTACTTTCTGCCTGATATACACATTTTCCACTGAGTCGGGAATGTCAGTACTCAAGACAACACCCAAAAGATCGACATACATCCAGATGGCATCAATAACCCTTTGGCACGGAGAGCTTTTGATGAAGCGCCTTGCCTTGCTTATGATGGCCATCTCGATTGCATTTCCGACGCGTTCCTCGAGATCGTCGTCGCGTTCATTTCTTGCTATTTCAACGATGTGAGGGTCAGCGCCTGACCACACTTGCCAGCTAGTTGTCAGGACAAGTGCCAAGTTCAGCATACTGCTTCCATTGTCTCTTAGGCAACGGATAGCAAGTATCTCGCATAGCATGGCGCGCGTAGAGGACAATGGGCCTGTTGTCAGGTTGTCCCGGTCACGTATGAAATATGTACGGTTGAGGAGGAAACAGAACACGACGGATCTGTTTCCAGCTCGCTGAATCGCGTTGTATTTCTCCTCTAGGGGACGAACAAGAGTGTAGGTCAAGTCAGGTGCGGTTAGCTGCCCCAGACTACGTTAGAAGTTGAATCCCAGAGCAGAAGGAAGTGAGCACTGACTGCCTCGAAGGTCATGTGTGTGTCTGTACATATTTTCAGCATAATCCGAGCATTTAGAAGTTGACTTGCCTATGTAGTGCTGTTATCGCATGGGTCAGTTGTGGAAATCACTGGAAATTACAAAGAAGCATACTATGACGTCCTACCCAGCAAATGTTAGAAATTGTGAAGGAAGAGGAGGCATTGGGACATACCCCACGAATCATATGAATGATAGGCCAAACGACGACGCATTCATGACCCAGTAAAGGCTGTCGTTCTGCCTGAGCTTCTGTCATGGTATATGTGTTAGCTGGACATGAGGAGCGAGGTCAAGAAGTCTGCTCCGCAACTGCCACATTTGGAGCTCCGACAAGCACGCGTCTGACCGCGTGAACGCGACTCTCGCCGACGCCAGACCGTGACGACTACCAGAGCCTGACTCTGCATGCAGGCCATACAACGAAATGCGGGGCAGTCGCCCCAGGTAAAAATTTATAATGCTGTCTATTCATCGGTCCAGGTTAGTTCTCAACAATTTATCGTAGTAATAATTAACACGGTCGCGTCACGCTGCTATTAGGTCTATGAATGTATGGTTCGCGGCATCGCTGTGATGCGCCGACGCGGTGACTCGTTTGTCAATGCTACTCAGATTCTCAAAGTTGCAGGCATCGAGAAGGGTAGACGCACCAAGATCCTCGAGAAGGAAATCCTCCCGGGTAAGCATGAAATCGTCCAGGGTGGTTACGGGAAGTACCAAGGAACATGGTTCGTGCAGTCATTAGATTTGTATTCAGGCGTATATACTGAGCATGTTATCAGGATTCCCCTGGAGCGTGGTAGAGACATTGCTGCCCAGTACGGTGTCGCCCCTCTACTCGCTCCTTTATTCGATTTCACCCCGAGCACGAATTCCCTGGGCTCGCTCTCCACAATGCCAGCAGCATCTCCGCGACCTCTCTCTGCTTCGGCATCTTTCCCAAATCTTGGTACTTCTGGAGGCTACTCACAGTCAGGACTAGCCCCTCCTCCCATCATGCCAGGTTCTGCCCTTCGCCTCCTGAACCAAGGGCGTGCTCAAGGCCTATTTACTCCATCAACATCGTCTCTTGCTCCAAATAGACTATCGACATACTCTTCGACACCTTACCAGAGTGGTTACGCGCAGTCACCATCCTCAGGAGCAGTATCTCCGACGCCACCTCCGATTCAGTCCTTGAAACGAACCCGATCCGATTCTGAAGTAGTAGCGGGTACACAGCAGGCTTTTAGATCCTCACAGCCATTGCTGGAAGCACATGATATACAAATGTTAGACCGATCCCGTCCGCCTTCTGTGGCGCCTCCGGGGAACGATGAAGACGGCCCATCTCCTGCGAAACGCGCTCGTAAAGAGCCTACCCCATCCCAACCAGACGCATCTCAGGCTTCTGGCAGAAAGTTGTCTAGCGCATCCGTAGTGTCACAGTCTGCCCTCCCTCCGACTCGCCCCCTTTCGCGCATTCACCCAGGTTCGCCACATCCGACAAATGTCATCTCGCGTCAACCAAGTATGTCAACATATGCAGATGGGAAAATGATCAACGGTGCCGACATCGATAATACCACCCTTCGCTACTCCACCAAACCTAATTTCCTCCGCGATCCCTCTGCTCTTCGAGACGCCCGTCGTACCAGACTTATTGCTGCCATTTGTCGACAAGATGATCCTACTCCCGTACTTGACCTTCTGCGCGAATTAACGCCAGACCTATCTTCTCCCATTGACGTGGACACCATACTAGATGACAAGGGCCACACTGCTCTGCACCTCGCCGCGAGCATGGGCCGGCAGAATACCATGTCTCATCTCATCTCAGCTGGTGCAGACATCCACCGTGGCAACTTTGCCGGTGAAACACCTCTCATGCGTGCGTCCATTGACACGCACAACTTCGACCAGCAATGCTTTGATGCCCTCATCGACTCGCTGCATTCCTCTATCCGTACACTTGACACATCAAAAAAATCGGTGTTACATCACATCATGTATCTGGCAGGTATACAAGGGCGCGCGCTCTGTGCGCGATATTACCTCGATGAGATCTTCTTAAGGGTAGCACAATTCCAGGGCGGGGACTTCAAGTCTATTGTTGATTTGCAAGATGAATACGGAGACACGGCTCTCAATATTGCAGCGCGTGTGGGGAACAGGAGCTTGGTGAGAACGCTCCTCGAAGTTGGTGCTAATCGAATATTGCCCAATAAATTGGGTCTACGGCCTGGTGACTTTGGCGTTGAGGTCGAGGTATGTTACGATAATCTAACATGTATGACGTTGCTGGTGTTGAATGTCTGTCCTTCTAGGAGCTCAGCGGTGGTCCAAGAGCTGAGGACATACTTGCATCATTACGTTCAGGACCTTCGGTACCTATCCAGAAGAGCCAAGACATAATTGCCGGTACGTATCACCTTCTCTGCGTGGCAACAGCACTCTGACGTCTTGTCCTAGATATGACAGCGATGATTCAGGAGCTCAGCACCGAATTCTCCAGCGAGATCAAATCAAAGCAAGATTCCCTTGATCTGACGCAAGCTCACCTTCGGGCAGCCACACGCGAGCTTTCCGAACAGCGAAAGCAGATCCAGGTATGGCAGGGTCGGTGTGGAGAGCTTGATAAGGTGCATCAGCGGATACGGAATCTCGAGAAGGCAATTGCGGACGAAGATCACATTGACTGGACAGGTCGGACGGACCTTGCAGGCAGAGACGGACGCGAGATGGCTGGACCTGCTTTCCAATGGCGTGGACCAAGCTCGACGATGATGGGCATGCCAGGATCTATGGATATTTCGTTTAGCGTGGAACTAGACCCTTCATCACCTACCGGGGACTCGGTCTCGAGTTTGATACGATTACGGCGGCTGAAGCTATGGCACATAAGGATGGAGGAGCTCATGCAGGCAAGATTAAGGTCCCTCCAGGGTGCGAGTGCCGAGAAAGAGTACCAGTGCAAGAAGGTCGTTGCGCTATGCACAGGTATCCCTATCGACAAGGTCGAGGATGTGAGTGGCTTCATGGTGGGGAGTGTTTGGCGTTTATTGACCCGTTTCTAGATGCTGGAAAATCTTGTGGTAGCAGTCGAGAGCGAGGCGCAGGTGGTGGACATAGTCCGCGTGGCTGGATTTATGCAGAAGGTGAGCCCCAGATTGCTCCGCTTACCCTGATTCAGGGCAGCTCATTGACTCTCCTCTTCAATTGATTTTTCAGGTTAGGGATGGACTTATATAATTTCATTTATGGACTCGGATCATGCAAATTCATGGGGATCCGTTTTTCATCCGAACACTGTACGCGCTAGCAAGCTTTTTTTTGTCGGCATCCGTCTGTGCGGCTGTATCTTCAAGTAATAACTAATTATTATCATGAACAAAGCATTGTTACACCGGTACATCTTCAGGTGCAAATAACTGGAAATTGCGATTGTAAGTACCAGAGGCGAGCAGTTCTCCATCGGTTGTCATGTCCACAGACATGACCTTGCCCGAATCTGTCGTAAGTGTGCGGAGTAGCTGCCAATCGTCTGCGCTCCACAACTTGACGTAGCCATCGTATCCAGAGCTAGCTAGATATAGCCCTGAGCGATATTTCCACTCCTGGAGCTCGTCTTCAGCGTCATGGCTGGTGTCTGCATCTGCATCTGCATTGATGCCGTTCATAACCACATCCTCAGGTTCTGCTTTGGGTTTGGCCTTAAATGGTGGGAGTCCATCAGCGCGGAAGAAACGGACGTCAGACACGTTAGAGACATGTGCAGGAATGGTGTACAGCGCCTTCAAAGAGCGCATGTCCCATATCCGAATCGTGTCGTCGCCAGCACCCGTGGCGATTTGGTATCTACCCGAACAATCATCAACGAGTGTGCACAAAGCTGTTGGAGTCAACCCACCCGTTTGGAGAGAAGTCGATTCCAAAGATGGCTTGGACGTGACCGTCGAGCACCATTGCCGTGCGTCCTGTACGGAGGTCCCATACTCGTCCAATGGCATCCAGACCCCTAGATAGTCCCATTACTCAATGTAAAATGCAGTGTAGATACAAGGACTGACCCCGACGCGATTAATGCGCCATCACCCTGGAACTCAACAGTGTACACTTCCTTTGAGTGACCTTCTTGGAGGAGTAATTCTTTCGAAGTGTTCACATCCCATAAGCGCCAGGTGGTATCGAAGCTGGCAGAAGCGACATAGTCACCAGAAGGATGAAAGGCTACACGGCAGATGCGATCCGCGTGTCCCTTCATCACTGCTAGCGGGGCATCGCTGTTAAAGAACATGAGGTCCCGGCTCAAAGAGAAATAAAACATTGACAGGATGATTCACCTATTCAGAGACCATAGATTGACACACATATCTCCTGCACCCGAAACCAAATTCACTAATCCTTCTCCTTGCGTTAATGTTGCTTGCGGATGCCAAGCAATACCACCGACACGGTCACCGTGGCCTGAGGTCATGAGCACAGGACAGTGCTACTACAACAAGGGACACTGACCTCTGAGTGTCCGCGTCGTTATACATGCAGGCACATTCCACAACTTGACGGTGCCGGACCAGCTGCCTGTAGCTAGAAGCTTGTTGTTGGGTGCAAAACGGACTTGGGATATCGGGCGTTCGTCGCCAATTTGTGAACCGATATTGCTGAATCGCTGCCGAAGTAATCAGCACTGAAGCATTGACAGTTTAGTCTCACTCACCTTAACCCCTGCAAAAACTTTCTTCCGAATGTCAATTAATCGCCCTAAGGGTACTTTGCTGTCTATTCGCTGCTGAGCGATGCGCTTTTGAGCTCTGCAAAGGACATAATATGGACATTGTAAGCACCTTACTGAAATGACCTATCCGTAGGTAAAATCCAACCTGGGCAGAGAGAATTCTGCAAGATTCCTTCGAGTTTGAAGAAGCTCTAGGGAGCCTTCAGTGTAAAACTCCTCCTGTAGAGCGGGTCAGGAATTGCTATATCAAGTGCCAGTGGGTACATACCCCTTCTTCTTCACTTTCTTCAGAAGATTCCTCTTCCATTTGGTGGTCATCGCCTCTTGCGGTATGTATTTGTGACAGAACATATATGAGTCGATCTCGTCGATCTGCTGCCTAAGTACATCTCAAAACATGGATGTATGTCGAATTGTCTGAAAGACGCACTCGTTCGCCAAACAGCGTAATAGGCTCTCCAACTTCTCGTAGCTTTGCTTTAACCCTGTTGTCATCTGTGGGTACCGCCAAGTTGCGGGCCTTCTTCTTTCGCTCGAGCTCATCCAAAATGACCTTGTTATCCATCTTGGCCCGCTCCGAACCCAGATAGTTGCCATCGTCCATCAATGTGTCAAATGTGAGGTCCGCCATGATGGATGAAATCGAAGGACGTGTCACAAGCTTCTAGTGGTGCAACACTGATGGTTTTGGATCCAACAACCTGTTGGGAAGCGTTGTTTGGCAAAAGCTTTGGATCCAAACAAAACGGGCTACCCCATGATGGCACCCCATCCACCTTCGCAATGACAACTGGCACGCTAGTGACAGCGTGGTTACTCGATTAGATCACATAGAAACGATTTTATTCCCTACAGACGTGTGCTTTACAGTTGAACTGTGCAACCTTGCCTTGACGATGCTACCCGAGTCTATATTAGTGTGAAGTCGTTTCTATGCTCACACCCACCAATGGGTTCTACTAGTATCTTCGTGCAACGTCACTCAGTATGCTTTCCCCCGCGAGCCCGCTGTGTTGGTTGGTTACAAGACTTTTAAAATTAGTCTTTGGAAGTTTACATACGCACGCTGCATTCCGTGGACTCTTGCATCTTTTACGTTCTTCATTTCCTTCTGTTTGTACTTTTGTCTGAACCATCATGAGCCCACGTCAGTCTGAAGACTCAGAAGTGACTCTAGTCAGCTCCGGGGCTCAGACTACCCAGCTATCCGCGTCGCCATCAAGCCAGCAACGATCTAGTTCTCCTGCTTCAACACGCTCGACAAACAAGGGGAAAGGCGACAACTACGTCTACTTCGATCGAAGCACCGATGGTTTCTCATCTGATGCTGTGTCTCGTGGAACTGCCGCGAAACTAAAGCTCGAATCTTACTACAAGCTCGCTGTTGATGCCGCCATCGAACGCAATGGCAGGTGCGTTATCCGGGTTGTTTGTTCGTTTCCTCACTTGACGATCGCGACTGCCACGTCTGTAGACGAAATGAACTCGAGCACAGACTCAATCAGGCGATGATACCAAACGAGTCGAGGGAACGCGAAATTCGCAAGTATCGCAAGCTCGAGTCACAACATCTACGCTTGCGTCGGACAAAGATTCGCCTGACCGACTTTCGCACAATTAAGGTTATCGGCAAGGGCGCGTTTGGCGAGGTACGTTCAGACTGTTGGCTGGGTTACATTCCGAGTTCACTGTTCGATTATACCTAGGTGAGACTGGTTCAAAAAGTAGATACAGGCAAAGTCTATGCCATGAAGACCCTTCAAAAGGCTGAGATGTTGAAGCGGGATCAGGTCCGTAGGCGCAGTTCATGTTTGTCGCCCTTGACTTATGCATTGAACTTGTAGCTTGCTCATATTCGCGCTGAGCGTGACTTGCTTGCGGAATCTACATCCCCTTGGGTTGTTCAACTCTTTTATTCATTCCAGGATCCACTATACCTTTACCTCATCATGGAGTTCCTCCCTGGAGGTGACCTAATGACTATGCTCATGAAATATGACGTTTTCTCCGAAGATGTGACACGGTTCTACATGGCGGAGTGCATTCTTGCCATTGAGGCAGTTCATGACCTCGGCTACATTCATCGGTGCGTGATTGCCTCCTATCTGCTAAACGCTCTTCTAATCCACACGTTCCAGGGACATTAAACCTGATAATATTCTAATCGACAAGAATGGGCATTTAAAATTGTCCGATTTTGGTCTCTCGACAGGCCTGCACAAGAATACGGATGGTGATTTCTACAAACGTTTGATAGAGCCAGACAAGCCAAAGGATTCAGCAAGGAACAGTGTCCAGGTCAATGCGATCCACCTTACAATGAGTCGCGAGCAAATTGCCACTTGGAAGGCCAACCGACGAAAACTCGTGAGTCTGTCCTCGTATCCTATGTGCTACACTGATTCGCGTGATGTCAGGCATACTCCACTGTCGGAACGCCGGATTATATTGCACCCGAAGTGTTCATGCTGAAAGGCTATGGCAAGGAGTGTGACTGGTGGTCGTTGGGTGCGATCATGTTCGAGTGTGTAGTTGGATACGCGCCATTCTGCTCTGAAAACCCAAGCGATACATACAAGAAAATAATGGACTGGACGAACTACCTGTACTTCCCGGAGGAAGTTCACCTTAGCCAGGAAGCTGAACATCTCATTCGTAGGTGAGACTTTACCGTCCTCATACAACCCGACGGCATTTTACTAATTATATACTTAAGTATGATGACGTGGGCGAACTCCCGTCTGGGGGTCAATGAAATCAAGAACCATCCCTTCTTCTATGGTGCCGACTGGGATAATCTACGTTATATTGCTCCACCTTTCGTCCCCGCGTTATCATCAATTACAGACACCACATACTTCCCCACCGATGAGCTTGGCAACCTTCCCGACCAGCTCGAAGTCGTTGAACAAGTCGGATCTGACAAGGATCTCGCTTTCTTGGGGTAAGCTGTGTGTGCTCGGTTCACGTTCATTTCGCTGACGCGATATATCTTGATACAGGTTCACGTTCAAGCGCTTCACTGGTGGACAAAATCCGTGATCGGATACATGCACCTGCTGAGCCAACATTGTGTTTGACAAATCATACATACATTGGAACTGCTCTACCGCTAGCTCGTTCTGGATCGATACCCTGTTCAATACCATAGAAACCCGGGGTTTGCGTAATTTTGGAAGTTGGATCGCTTTTGTTGCAGACAGCATTTGTACATCAGTTGGCAATCAACCTTACGTCGCGAGTTCACGGAAATAAAGTCTCCCCTCACGCCAACATTAATATTGCTTCATCGTTGGTTTTTTTTCGTTCCAGAATGAGGATAACAAGCAGCTGCATCTGATGATCAGCTTCACTACACGATTGAGCGGAATTTAGTTTTAAAGTTTTTCATCCGCGAGTCGGACATGAAGGAAAAGGTAGGGTACTAGTCGGGACTACTTTTACGAGAGGCGCAACTGCGAAAAGCTTCGGAGTTGCACCTCTCGTAAATGGTCTCAAATAGTTTGTTTTAGCGGGGGCTTCTCGCAACAAAGCTCGGGAAAGCACAAACAATTTCCTCAAGGTGGATTGCAGCACACTTGAGGTGTTGAAAATGGCGAGTGAATCCACTACAATCTCGTGAGCTACCTGATGAGATCTGACACGATGCAGGGGACAATTCCTCTCAGTGGCAAGCCGAATGAGTCGCTCTTAGGGAAAACCAGTCAATTATCATCATGACCTGCAATCCTATTTTTGGTTGGCCTACCCCATCAGCGCAGGTGACATACAAGCTCATGCTTTCAATCTTGTGCCGCATTCAGGAGGGGATAGACCCTGCAAAGGACCAATACGATAATACCTAGATGAAAACTCCACTGCTGATGCCTGCGCCCGGTATAGCTGCTATCTTGCAACAGGAAATTAATTACGAAGACGATATCAGCCTCTGGAAAACCAGGCAAGTAATAAGAGGAAGATTGTTCGGTTTCACAACAGAAACCCTGCACTTTGAATTTTGAAAGCGCCAGAGAGGTGGGAAAAGGGGCCCGGGCCGCGGCGGTAATTCCAACTTGAACCCACCGGCAACTCACTAGTATCATTTTGCCAAGTTGCTCTTCCTGCATAGTACAAACTGGCTGCTGGCAGTCTTGTACATAGTATTCCTTTGTTTCACAGATTGAATATTTGTCTTCGACTACATTGTCTTCTCAATATGTGTTTGTTGTCATTCAATGTTGTACCCACTGATAGGTCCCTTGGTTGTACTCCTCTCTCACCACTTGCCTGAATCTACGACTCTCGAGTCTCAGCGTCCTAAGTTACTTCTTTTATTTCAGCCACAGATGCGCTAAAAATGCCACACAAGACTCTGACTTTACCGCCCTCATACAACCCGAAGGCATTATACTAATTATATACTTCGGCATGATGATGTGGTCGAACTCCCATCTGGGTCAAGAACCATCCCTTCTTCTATGGTGCCGATTGGGATAATCTACGTTATATTACTCCACCTTTTGTCCCCGCGTTATCATCAATTACAGACACCACGTACTTCCCCACTGACGAACTTGGAAACCTTCCCGACTAGCTCAACGTCGTTGAATAAGTCGGATCTGGCAAGGACCTCGCTTTCTTGGGGTAAGCCGTGTCTGCTCGGCGGTTCACGCTAATTTCGCTAATGCCGATATATCTTGATACAGGCTCACGTTCAAGCGCTTCACTGGTGGACAAAATCCGTGATCGCGTACATGCACCTGCTGAGCCGGCATTGCGTTTGACAAATCACACATACATTGGAACTGCTCTGTCGCTAGCTCGCCCTGGACCGATACCCCGTCCAATACCACAGAAACACAGGGTCTGCGCGATTCCGGAAGCCGGACCGCTTTTGTTGCAGACAGTATTTGTATATCGATTGGCGATCAACCCTATGTCGTTATTCTGAGTTCACTAAAAGAAAGTCTTGCCTCACGCCAGCATTGCTTCATCGTTGGTTCATTTTATTCCAGAATGAGGATTGCAAGCAGGCTGCATCTGACGATCAGCTGCACATGCGCAGCTTCATTCCATAAGCAGATTTGGATTCGAGAAGAACATTACGATAGAGTGGAAGTTAGGTTTGAAGGTTTTCATCCGCGAGGCTGAAACGTTGCCAACTGATGATATTTTCCAGAATACAACCTGTCCACCATTCCGATCACTGGCCCTTCTGTGATTTCATAAGGACAAGGTTTGGGGTGTAGGCATGTTCCACAGACCGAACGCCTGAGTGTGGATAAAGTTCATAAACAGGAAACTTACGACGATATCCCGTCTGAATCACTTTCTCCGCGTCTCTGACACTTTGTTCTGCTCTCGACAACAGTAAGTCTCTCGCTGTTGAATATTCAAGAAACCACACTAAGAGCGTAGCAACTTTATGGGTGCCGAACTTGCTAAGATGACCGAGAACTGCGGGAATATCGTTCTATTCGGGGAGACAGGTGCTGGCAAGAGTTCAATCATCAACATGATTGCGGGCCACCAAGTTGCTCAAGTATCCAGCAGAGCGACTGGTTGCACCTTCCAGCACCAGGCATATCACCTCCCAGTGCATGGTCGGAACTTCACGATTTATGACACTGCGGGGCTCAACGAGGGAGATAATTTGAAGGGTACGGTGAATCGTACTGCAGCGATCGCCGAACTCTACAAACTCATCGTCGGCCTGGATGGCGGAATCAACCTCTTGGTGTTCTGTATGCGCGGGCCAAGAATCAAAAATGCTACGCACGAAAACTGGAAGGTTTTCCACGACATCCTCTGTAAGAAGAAAGTCCCGACTGTTCTTATCGTCACGGGTTTGGAGAATGAAGAGGGTCCTATGGACGAGTGGTGGTGGGACAACAGGGGGGCATTCGAAGACCAGGGTATACGTCCAGATGCCACGTCTTGCATTACGGCCACCCGAGGGAGGGTGCTCAAAGATGGCAGCCATGCATTCGATGACCGCTTCGAAGAGTCTCGCAATAAAGTCATGACCATGATCATCGACAGAGTACTCCGTCACAAACAGCAAGTCGATAGCATCCAGTGGTTCTATGAAGTCTCCCGGTCATTTCTCTGGATATTTCGTTGGACTGAGTCACGAGAGGCAGCAGAGCTTGACCAGATTGTGAAAATGTGCGGTATGTCTGGGGAAGAAGCCAGAAGATTCAGGGAGGAGCTCGCTAAATAATGATTGCCAGCGACGAGTCATACTGTACCTGCTCGAACTTGTCTTGTACTTTGCTTGTATGTAGTATTTTTGTGCGATAAGTATAATGCACGCGCTTCCAGCGGCCATGATGAGTAAAATGAATTTTGTGCACCATGCGAAGGGGTTCACGATCACAGTAAAAAGTCACTAGATGGCGAGTCTAAGGGAAAACTGCACGTATGTACATACAACTGCTTGAGCACTTGACAGGAGAATGACCACACGAAGCCAAATTCTAGCCTAGGAAGAATCTGGCAGATCAATCGAACGAAGACACTGGTCGTTCCTCGGTAGATATTAGAAGGAAAGCACTCAGAATACACTGGAGTAATAACATTGTATGCTTATGAAGTACACTGACGAAACAATTGAGCTAGTGGAATAAAATCAGAAGACTCCTATGGTTTTCTATCGTGGCCGTCTATTATCTCTATTCTGCGGCCCCAACGTGGTGGGTGAGTCCGTACTAGAGTACCGTACGACTCCGAATTGATGGAGAAGCCAATCAACCGGATCATGCCATAGAACGGGCGCATAAGACGCATAAGACGCATAAGACGCATACGATGCTTCGCGTGTGTAGGCCGGGGTATCGTGATCTTTGGGCAGGGCTATTGTAACTCTGCTCTCGAAGGCATGGTCTTCCAGCAGTTTCATTACTTTTCCCTTGGAGGCCTCATACAGATCTTCAAAGACGTATCCGGAACCATCTTTCAAGGCTCTGCCTCTGATTGCCGTGATGCAAGCATGCCCACAAAACTTCATCTCATCGAAGTCCACCTCGTTGTCCTTCCACCAGTCGTCCATGTTTTCCTCGTTTTCCAGTCCAGTGATCACTAGCACGACCGGGACCTTGCGATCACCACCGCAGATAGTGTTGCAGAAAATCTTGTAGTTGTCGGCCACGATTTTCCTGAACCGTGTCCCGCGTATGCAGTACACGAGCAGGTTTACGGTTTTCAAATCCTTGACCAGGGAACGCAAATTTTTGATAGCCTGCTCAGGAGAGACAGTTCCAGCCTCTGCTTCGTTCAAGCCGGCTGTATCATAGAGCATCACTTCTTTCCCGGCAATAGTTGCGCGGAATTTATTGCTCGCATATGTACAACCAACCGCTTGATTGGAAACAACAGCCACGGGCTCTCCCATGAGCATGTTGATGATCGAGCTCTTCCCTACGCCCGACTCTCCGAAGACGATGACATTGACAGGAGGCGAAGGGATGGCACAGATGTCACTCCCGCTACCGATAACATTGATAGGAGGTGAAGGGATGGCACAAATGTCACTCCCGCCACCGATGACATTAACAGGAGGTGAAGGGATGGCACAAATGTCATTCCCGCCACCTGAACTCACTGCCAAGACTGTCAAGACATCACACGGATGGGTGACGTGTTCATCACAGCTTACCAGGTGCAGAGGCCGAGTACTGACGTGCCGTTCTAAACTCCATGTGTGTTGAAGTAGAGATTGAGGTCTAAGTTTAACGTTTTGAGACCACCTGGTCTCAAAAGCCTGAGAAGTACGAGGATGAGTCTCGTTTGCTCATCGCTAGATTTCGTTTATACATACCAGTACGACCGGGAAGGAGCGAAAGCGAGGAACTGTTGGACACCGCACTGAATCCAAAGAATCAGCGTTGTGAAATCAGCGATAGACGAGAAGAGTGTTTCTGAGTGCAGTCAAAGGATGGTTAACGATAGCGGGCGTGAACGCAAACAAGAGTATCGAGTGGGGGATATGATACTCACGAAAGTGAAGCTTTTGTGGTGATGAGGAAGGGAAACGTTCCGGTGCACTAACAGACTCGGAGGCACAAAAGGGACAGACCTTCTGAGGGCGCTGAGGCCAACTCTCGGGTTGTGGGATGGATGGAACCGCAAAGAGACTGAGATCAAACACGCTGATTGAGAAATGGACGATGAGCGGACAAAATTCGGATGAAGAAGATGTTCAATACAAAACCCTATTTAGGTCAACATCGCAACTGGAACAGGAGGCTGCAACGAGGTATCACATAACCACTTGTGGTGCCAGTGGTGCTATGACAAATATTAGTTATTTCTGATCCAGAACAATAAGAATAACACGCGATAGGCTGCATTCGTTGATCAGCGCCAGCCCAGCCTCATTCGATATGCGGCAGAGTCAGAACTCCGGTTTCGAAGAGAACGCTAAAATGAAAGAAGTTAGCTTTTAAACGCTAGGCCATCCGATTACCAGGTTTTGGGGTGTGGGTGTGTTCCATAGATACGGGTAGGTAGATAAAGTTTATAAACGCGCAGGAAACTTACGACGGTATCCCCTCCACCACTGTCCAACAACAGTAAGTCACATCTCGCAG
>PVXU01012266.1:2647-12796 GCA_002994865.1 Rhizopogon parksii | reverse complement strand
GCCATTATATATTACATTCAATATGGTAGAAGTAGAATATAGAACAGTGTCAAGTCTTCCATATACACTAGGTCCTCGATCGGACACCCCGAAAAACGTATGAGGCTACCCTGATACGTGAGTTACCACGACCTTCAGGCTATTTCACGAACCACCCGCCGAAGCTGCAGCATTAGAAGCCTCTTCTTCGTCCATCCTAAGTTTTTCGACATAGATGAATGTCATGATGACGGTGTCCATCATACTATGAGCCACTTCAGGTGATACCTCCAACATGGCTTTGCGTTTCTTCCCAATGATTCCAAGCGTCGCCCTATGAGAGCGAGCGAGCTCAGTTTGAGACTCATTGTCCTGCGAGAGCTAAAATCGTATCGTAAGAAATTGGAATAAAACACGTGAATAGACGAAGTGAAGGTCACTAACAACGACTACTCTGGAGTTGAGATCCCAGCGATAGGAACGACCGTCTGGACCTGTGAAAATGCGCTTCCTACGAGAACTTAATTATGATACCCTGAAAGTCTTGGCAAGAAGCGACTTACCGCCTAGTGAAGCCCCTACCTGGAATGAATTCCTTTGTCGCTACTTCGGTCCCGCCGAAGCGGAACCTCGAGGAAGTGAATGTGTGCCATTCGATCTCTCCAATAACATCGAACTGGTCGCGCATATCAGACTGATCAGAATTTGGCTTGATTTTGTAAATGGTTGTAGTGCGGGTGCCAAATCTAAACGGGGTGTCTGTCTTGTAAATAATCTGCCCTTGCTCGTTGGTGATGACAGTATTGCGAACGCGTTCAGAGGAGAGAGTGAACCTGATCATGGGTATCTGTGCTGAAGCTCTTAACGCGCAGCACGTTCAAATGTCTCTTAGCATTTTATATGACGTCTATATTGACTAACGGGGAAAGTGGCTATGGTTCCTGTGCATAAAGTTGGTGACCCGTGATCTTCAGAATGGAAGGCAATGCAACGCCATTAATATTGAGCAGCCGTTGGGGAATTACCAACGGAAACCATGGGAAACACTGTCAATGTTATAAAATGTCACAGACTTCGGGTAGCACTCTCGCGCGGAACATCGGGTGAAAGAATGTTTGCATTGGATGCGATGATTGATAGTTTTTGGGCGGAGCCCTGAGGCACCCGGCCCCGATAGTGGCCCTGACCTATGCAAGAAAGAGCCGAGGTGAGCTGCGAGGGGGGTGGGCAATCTTGCAGCCACAGACTCAGCAAGTAAGAACCAACAACCCGGGCCCAATAAAGAGGAAATTTAATTAGTGCTGGTAAGGTGTAATGTATGCTGCGATGAACTGAGAGATAACGAAGGGCAGGGAGTGATGGGTGGGGAAAACAAAAGGCAGAATGCAGCAGGCGGGCTAGAGCTGAAGTGAGGCGCGAGCACGGTGTTGTACGGAGACAAGAGAGGTCACGTGCCGCACTACCGTTAGTCCTTATTCTATTCCTACACTCGTACCTGTTTCACGATAGAATGCCCAGTTTCCGCCAGAGAATTACAAACCAGTCATACCCATTTATGTAAGTATGAACAACCTTCCGTGGCAGCGTGCACACCTCACTCGGTGCGTTAAAGTGTAATAGGAAACGACGGCATTCAACAGCGCACGGCATCAGATGGATAAGTGATGGCGGCAACCAAGCGAGTACACTAAACTTGTCAGCAAAAAATAACTAGAAGTTTTGGGCGCATAACTGCATAGCATTACAAGTGACGACATCGTGGAAGCCGCGTTCAAGTCCCTGTGAAAATTTGCTTCAAAAAAAGTACTTATTGGCACTATTATGATGTTTATTTGCTGCAGATGATCGTTGATGAGAATGTCAACGAAGTCAGGCCGCTTTAGGCCCATCGCGATGATGGACAACTTCAAGTTGTAAATGTACGTTATGTATACTTCGCTTTCAACTTTGCCCAACCATGTGGGAGACTCACTGGAATCAGCCTTTCTGTCAAACTTACTCGATGAAGGAAGACAATAATGTCAAACCTCCTCGGAAAGAGCGTTCTCGATGGCTGAAGCGAGGTCACTCAGGCCCTTCATGTGCCAGTCAAAGTGAGATGTAGAACGTGCCCTTGCAACCACCATGAATGATATAGGTGCAGCCGTCCTCTCGCTTTTCATCGAGATGAATCCGGGTGTGGGATATGGAGACTTGCGAGACGCTGGGTGCCCCACTCCGAGGGCACCCTAATGATATTTGATCTATGACAATAACTAACAATCCCCTTGGATGGAAAACACAATGTGTTGGGTTCGGATGACATGACAGTCCGGGTCTGGGATGCAGAGACTGGCGAGGCATAGGTGTCCCACTGCACGGGCACATCTGTTTCATCTGTCTCAATCTCGCCGGATGGAGAACGGATTGCCTTGTTCATATGGCCTAACAATCTGAGATGTGGAGACTGGCGGCGCAACTTGTGGGTGCCTCTCCGAGGTCACACTGATACGATTCTATCAATCTCTCTCCGAATGCATTAGTAGAAGGAACGACTATCTTCCTTCGTCTATAAAGGTCTAGATAGGGGAGACTACTCCGAACCGAAACTGCGTCATTTCGGGTGTGGAATCTAGAATTTCTGAACGAGAACCAAGCACCTGTGATATGTTTCACATCTAACCAGACTCATTCTTTCTGTTCCGCCTCCTCGATTCACGTACACCAGGCTGTTATGCCCCGACAAGCAGCTTCTTGAATTCCCGCCATCCCAATCCTTTTACACCCGGCGACATAGTGATGCCCATCAATTAACGCATTGCAGCTAGTTGTTTCGCACACGACATGCATGACACCTCGTGGCACAGGTTATCTTCATGATACGTTCTAATCGAGATATTCCTTGAGATACCATGACAATGCTAGAACTCGCCCGAAGCCCCCAAAGCTAGATGGAAGTAAATTCGTTTCGAAATGGATGTGGCCAGCAAGGAACTTTCATCAACCAGATTCCAAGCTTGATATATGCTCGAACTTGCGCTTCATACCGGGCTGCGTTGTACTCAGACAGATAGTTACATTGTACATGCAGAAGGTCGAGCGGGATCGCAATCACTCTGTCCGAACCACTGGATAACTGATATTATTAGACATAAAAGTTGATAATAAGGGTTGATAGAGTATAATATGCAACACAAGACATTCAACGAGATTTGTAGCAAGAAAACTATCGAGAACATAATATAACTTTCGCACCGGTACCACAACATCTCTCTCTGATTCAATTACTCATCCACAGGTCTAAGCATCCTCTTCACGCTTACGGCGGAGCACGGGTATGCTAAGCCTTCGGAGAAGTTTAGGTGTACCTGGTTGACGTTTTGCTTTTGGGCTCACGAATTCCATAGGCATACTGGGCGCGCGTATTGGAGCAACAGCAGGCGTACTCGACAATGTCAACTGGCTTGGCTGATATGAGGCCGCTGTGGACAGACTATTCCCACCGCTTAGGAGAGTTGCCTTGCGTGGAGGCAGAGGCGCATTGGAGGGTTCGCCATCCTGTGCAATTCTTAGTGCCGTAGGCAATGGCGGAGGCTCTTCAGCACGAGTCATCCCATGCTTCAAGTGAGGTGCACTAGGATGATGCCTGATGCTTTTTCCGCGGTCGCCGTCGGGATGATAACATCTCTGCATCATCGGTGTACTCGGCTGATGTCTCAGATTCCTTTCCAGGTCTTCAGGTTGGACATGTACCGTATCGAATGTCGCTGACCGCGGGCTCGTGCTCGCGAGGTCCACTACGCTCGGTCTCCGGGAGAAGGGCGAAAAGTTAAGCTTGCGCGTGAGACTCGCTACACTCGGCCTCCTTGATTGCGGGGTACTGGAATGTCCATTACCCAGCAAGTTAGACTGCACGCTAGGAGTCATGCGATGCGTTGGGAAATGGTACTGCCGTGGGCTCTGCAGCGGTGGAGGAACTTCGGGCGTTATGGTACCACTGCGAAGGCGGAGCGCCGATACGTCACCAATCCGCTCCTCTGCTACAGGCGAAGCAGTAACTGGTGCCCTTCTCCACCATACGCGGGATTGCTGCGGAGACACACCACCTTGGTCGTCATGATCATCGACTTTTCGAATGCCTTCTTCACGATGCTTTTGCTTCTCGACAACGCTGCGAACTCCAAGGCCTCTCGCTTTGAGCCATCGTCTGCCAAGATTGTATGATTTGGGCTTGCCAGATGGTAACTCGTCAGGACGTGGAAGGGATACTCTCGATCCAAACGTCGATGTTCCGCGGCGCGATGACGAGCGCTCGAGGGCAGAAGGAGGTAAATGTGGCAAGATGGCCGACCTCGTACCCAACGGCGACAAAAGGTTGTCTGCATATATCCCTGTGGCATCGCCCAGGCCATCGTGCGAGTCGTCTTCTGAGGGCTCAGTATAAATAAACGGGTAATCAGTTGCAGACTCTGTTGTAGCCGGCCGTTCGGGGAGGATGGTGAAAATATCCTCTGGTATGTCCACAGGCTCGCAGACAAGATGCCCAAAATGGGAGCCTTTTGAGTATGTCACGCGCATGATGCGCCAGCCAGACGATAAAGCCAGCGCACAGAGCTCGCGTAGAGTGCGTTCCTTGCCATTGAAAGTAATATCCATCTAAGCCACCCAGTAGTCAGTGATCTCATCGCAATTAAAAAGTAGTCTATCCCTTGCGTACCATGATATCCATCCAATATGGATTCGCACTTGCTTTCCCCAAATTCGGAAGCAGCGGCGCGGGCGCCAGTGTGCTATCTGCGCCCTCTACATGCGCTAGGACAGAATCGAGCGTCCACTTCTCGCCTTCGGCCATCTGATGCTCGTCCTTCACGCTGTGGACGCCCTCGTCAACACAGGCTAATGGAAGAACGTGTTCCGCAATGATAAGTCTCGTCTCCGGGCTGCTTGCAAGCCGCAAGTTGAATAACACATGACGTGCACGGGCATCAGGCCAGTCATGCAGCACAACGCGGAGTATGTAAACTGCGGGATGTGGATTAAAGTCTAATGATGGGAGCGCAGGCTGTGGCAGGAAGAAGTCGTGATCTGTTGAGGACATCATGAGCGTGACATCTCATGCTTTTGCACAGAATCTTCACCTTGAAACACAACCTGTCTACTCTCAAGCATCTCTGGACATTGCGCACGCCATGCGGCGAGTCCGAGTCCAACCACCACCGGACGGTCTTGGACAATAAAACGGAATTGCATGTCTTGGTCCTCACTAGAAACTGCTGACTGCAGAGCGCCAAGCTCACCCCGAGAAGATGGGACTTTAAAATCAGCGTGAGAAGGCTTGTGCTTAAGATTGGCCTGAGAAGCTCTGGATTTGAGATCGACACGGAAGATGGGGGACTTGAGCTCGCCTCGAGAGGCAAAGGAGTTGAGGTCGCTCCTGGATTTACGCGGTGTCAAGCTATTGCACGACAACGGTGTGGTGAAGGCGTTGCTTTCAACGGTATCCTCATCTTCATCTGCTTCGCTACTCAGGCTTTCCCGGCGTCCACGGCTACCTCCGAATGCCTTTGCAAGGATCATTGTCGTGCTTCCGATACCTCCTCCAACGTCCACTATCGTCGAACCTCGCGGGAGGGACAGCCAGTTAAAACCTGGAGTTACGTGTGTTAGAGATTATGCCAGCAAAAAAACAAGCACGAATAGAAACATACCACTCAAGATAGCCCGAGGAGCTTCCCACCCGCTCGTCCCAGTCATCGCCTGCGAGAACCGCTCAAGGCGGAACGACTTCCGGAGCTCACGACCGCTCCGCGTGGGCAACGTGCTCTTATTTCTTACGGGTCCAGCTTGACCTTCCTTCGGCCCACCCTCATCTCCAGCTGACTCAGTATCCCAACTGCCTGCACCAATGCCACTTCCACCCAGCGCGTCCAATCCTCCGTCCTCTAGCCATTCAAAGAAAGGCGCGGGCGTATTGAATGCAAGGTTGAATGCAGGGAGTGTTTCGATCATTACATTCCCCTCAGCACTCCTTCCGTCCGATTCAACGTGTATAGGTTGCGGCTGCTTTAAATGGCCGGATGTATGCGTATCATCACCGTCTGGGGGCACTGTAGCAGCACTCCCTAGAGGAGCGTGTGGAGCTGAAGGAAGTTGTACACCTGTGAACGCTTCAGTAAGGTACGCAGCTGATTTGAACAGTTCATCGGTGCTGAGAATAGGAACCATAGCCTTAGAAACATACACGTTTAGAAATTCAGAAGATAACACACCACAGTCCGACAAAAGCAGCTATACCAGTCGTGTCTTCGTATTTCTTCTCGGGACTGTTAATGGGTATAAGTTTGGCTACGAAGAGAACACGAAAGACAGCGTACTTTGCAAAGACACTAGCCACGCTCTTCCCGCTGTCAAGCAGGCTTGCAACGCGGGTGAGTGCGAAAGTATCTGGGGCTGTTTCACGCAGGATATGATGCGTTGAAAGCAAGCGGAGGGGGTGGGCTAAGTGTGAGATAAGTTAGTGGGTTCAAGCAAAATTAAGCGGCGGAATGGGCGTCGTTGAAATTTGAAACGTTCAAATAACGAAACTGTGGCTCGCAAACACACCTAACCGCACATAATCCACGCGCTGTGCGCCGCCAGTGCACTCCTTGACGATGCGCGCAATTTCCTCGACATGTACACCCTCGCGTGGGAGAGTCTTCTCGGAGGTGTCTGGTCATGTGACACGCGACGGAATAGACCAAGCATAGACAATCAATACTCCTAGTGACGAAACGAGGGAAGACAAGGTACATACCGCGAGAGTTTGAGCCGTCAACAGATTCGTCATTTGCGCCGTTCAATCCCATATCCAACTCAGAAAGGACGCGCTGTCGTTCGTCCTCTGCTTCGCGCAGAATCTCGACAATGTGTAAATGTTCCAAGAGACGCATGGATGCGGGAAGGTTATACTGAGGGTGGAAAACGGATGTCAGAATGCGTCAATTGACATATGGATACGGTTGTCGGAACGACAAAACTCGATCAAACGAATAAGGAACCGAGGGCAGAAATTTGAAACTTACTCCCATGGTCGCATCGCATATAAAGAGAAACGGTTTCTGCACGATGCTCATAATTTGACCAGCAGCAGCAATGATCCTTGTCGCTGCAGCACTTGCGTCCGGGTGGGCAGCGAGTTGCTCAGCAGGTGTGGTCGGAAGATAGGGAAGGGCTGGGGAAGGATAGTCGTGCTGAAGGTTGAACATGGGTGAGAGTGGGGCACCATAGGAGGATGCCTGGGTGCTGAATGTGGAAGACATGGGCGTTGGGGGCATTGACACTGGCTCTGGAGAAGCAGGGTACGCAGGGGAAGAACATTGGGACGAAGGTGGCGAGGATGATTGAGAAAAGACACGTTGTATATCGTCGAGGGCGTCACCCATGAGCGCATGCAGCGCCCGCAAGGTTGTAAATGTGGTGGTTGGCATCCTGTAGTGATGCCAGCGGCAGTAGTACCAGCTGAAGGGGGAAGAGAGTCGGGAAGAAAATAGGAGAACGACGGGATTACGATGCAGACCAGCTATGATCACCGCTAGACTGACACTACAGGTAAATTTACCGCACGTCAGTTATTCAGTTTGCTAAGATGACATGTTCGACAGCTCCTCCCCCGACGAAGTTGGTTTGACCCTCTGTGGATATATTACAGTAACATTCAGCGGATCCCGGGCCTGGTAAAAGGAAACCCCAAGTGCAAATCGGGGTTCCAGTGAAGGAGAAATGATACATACCAACGGAGATACGTCAATCCACTGACAGCCCGAGCATGGGCGAAACTAGCTTAGAAGTTCAATCAGCCTCACAACGTTAACCCTCGGGCTTAGAACCACTGCCTTCCGAACCAAGAAGAGAAGGCTTCATCCTGTCGTTCGGGCGTTGCCGGCTCCTTCATCCAGTTGCCTTTTGGATTTAGTAATATTGGCGTTTGCTCTACGTCAATAAGCCACTCTGCGTTGTGTTCGTGATAGGTCCGTGGATATGATGTTATCCCAGAGGCAGACATCAAGGGTGATGGACTATCCAAGGGCGTCAGCTGGCGTGGTTCGTCCTCCACCTTGTCGCCCGTTATCCCCAGAATCCCGCTCCAACCTGCGTTGCCTATGGTGGGTGGTGGTCCTTATCCTGTTCATTGACAAACAGCTGCGTCTCCGTCAAGCGACTTAGCCTACGAGTATGTCGTGGTATTATTGCCTGAAATAATTCTAACCCGTCTACATTGTAGCCAAGTAGATGACTTATTATTTGTTGCTAGGGCATCTTTTTATCATTTCGCCTATCCACTTATGGGTCTCACTGGTTATTGTCTTCCCGAAGTTCTCGTGCTGTCCATTCACGTCGAGTTCCGGCTCTCGCTGGCTACTATCGCGCTTTTGGTGGTGATAATAACATATTACCTCATTGGATTGGATATTTTTAGAGGGATATATTACATGGGCTGGCGTAGTGTCGTCACTCGTGCTAAATATGTCCCCAGATAATAAGCCGACTGAATCGTCCTGTGTAACGTGTGGTAAACTTGTCACCCATAGTTCTCGTGGGCCAATAATATTAGTAAAAAGTATCCGTTCCTGACCGTGATGCCAGTGGGGACTACTAAGTGGGGATCATTCAATCATTGGCAGTGCACGCACTTTGAACGTACTTACCTTGAAGTGACGCAATATTTGGTGCACGACGAATTTCGGACCAGTAGGATGGTACTTGGGCCAAGCGCAAACCGGGGTAACTATGTAATACAGAGCCTTTTCATGAATCAAAAGGATTGGACGTCGATCCGTTTCTTTCATGTAGTTAATATTGTTGAGTTCATACGGGAGTTGCCGGTGTGCGTGCTCAGGCTGACTACATATTTGGATTGGTGATGAAAAAAAGTTTCCTTTCCATCAGCTCCTTCTTAGGCGGACAAATAGTAGTTCCTTATTTCAGCCTCGAACTGAAATGCCTATATTCTCTTTCAGTTACAACCAACATTAAGTACTGGTAGCCTACCATAGGTAGACCATTGGAAGGTGCTCCTTTTCTCACCTTCCACCTCCCACCTCCTACTTATCTCGTACAGCGCGTCCAAACTGTTAGTTCCGAAGCTACTTGGCTCGATATAATATGATGGGCCAGACACTACACTGCCGAGAAGGTCTATCTACAGCCACAGAACATGTCACTCTTTTTACTTAGGCTCTCTTATCTTTGACTCATCTCTTCGCTTTGCAGGCCTCGTGTGCGCACTGTATTAGGAAGAAATACTTTACTATGTAGAGCAATGCTAGACGCCTCACGACATTTCTGGCACGCCATATGACACGATTTGATTCAATTGTCCACGGCGATCTGTCTCAGCTCACACCCTACGTTAAGTCCTGAATCTTCATGTGACCCTCCACTGCATGGCCCGTTCTCTTCCATGGATACTGTGTCCAATTATTGTGATCTGCGATTGGCCTTGTCCATGCGCAGCCCCGGATTGGAGTGACGTGTTAATATATTTCTAGCAGCCCTGGATGTACGTTTCTGACGCCAATACGGCTATGACACTGGCACTTTACGATAGCTGATAATCAGGGGTTTTTCCGACAACGAATCATTATTCTGACACTTCTGGACCAATGAAGTCTGTACATAATTCCCATCATGTCTTTAAATAAAGGAGAGTGAACAGAAGAACGCTCTCAATTTCACCATGACTTTCCTTTCCTCAACTCTCATATTATACATTCCGTTTGTTCGTGCCTCGCTATCGAGCTTCAACGGAACCTGTATCCCTGCACTTGATGCCAGCGACTCTCCATCCAGCAGTAACACCAGATCCTTGTCGGACATTATCTGGAGTTGCGCCGCGACCTTATTTGCGTGCACGTGGACTGCAATCCATCCGAACATTCCGGGTATGGATGAAAGCAAAGCTGCCACTACCTCGCGCCGTCTATTCATCATGGTCATAGCGCTGATCGCTCCGGAACTCATGATCACCTGGGCAACGCGGCAGTTTCTTAGTGCCCGTAAAACTGCAAATGACTTCAATGCAAGAGGTCGGTGCATCGTCGAACCCTTCCGTCAGCCACAACTAACATCCAACGGATGGGTACGTAGGGTGGACAGTTACACATGGTTTCTTCGCCTGGATGGGCGGATTCCTGCTCTATGTCAATGACA
>PVXU01012144.1:1976-13641 GCA_002994865.1 Rhizopogon parksii | reverse complement strand
AGGAGCTTTAAGAGAAGGCTCTGAAGCAGGTTCAGCGGTGATAACTCGCCCTGCGAGAGGAGATGGTCCCTGAGGAGCTGTCTCTGCAAGAGCTGCTGCTTCACGGGCAGGCGATTCAGGGATGGTATCGGTAGTCAGGGGGTTCGAAGGTGGTGGTGGTGGTGTAGTGTCAAGCTGCCCGAGGGACGTGGTGGAGCCCTCGCGCTCAAGAGGAGGGGATGCTGGGTCCTCAGGGGGAGGTGGAGTTGAGTTCGTGCGATTTGGCAACCCTGGCAAGGTCCAGTTCGTAGAGGAACGACGCATGGCTGTTCCAACACGAGACCGGAAGGTCTTCTTCGGCGGAGGAGTCGTAGACTGGGCGGACATTGTTCAAAATGATTTACAAGCGACCTAGATGTTCTTCAAGAGAAGCTAGGAAGGAGGATGCAGGCAAAAACTATAGATAACACGCTCAAGCACGCAGTGCGAGTAGGATGTTCAAGTGGGTGCAATGCGGACAAACGTCGGACAGCGCAGTCTATATATTAGTGATGCCTGGCGGTTTCGACGAGGACGGGCCATGTGAATGAATTGGAAGTTACTTGCTCGCGAGCACCGGTTCTTCGGGAAGTATTGATATGATGTGATGTGCGCGACTGGTGAATGATAATCGCATGGTCCACCATGAGGCAAACACGTGTAGGAGCATCGTGAAGTGTAAGACACCTAAGGCTGTAGAGCCGTTGAAGGCAGGCGCTGGGCAGTGTCGTGACATGAGGCAGACGAGGGGATGGACGCCCATCAGAATATGATGAGGATACATAGCTTGTAAAATCACGGACAAGATTGTCCCACCATACTTTATGTCAAGGCGCAGCCCCTGGGATGTACTTCGCGCCTCGTGAATGCATGCGACTGCGGCAATAAAAGGAGATACATGAGGAGATATGGTCATACACGTTGCTGCCTGCCCCAGCACTCATGCTTTTGCATTCCCATTCCTCAGGAATTAACACGGCTCCGAGATCACTGTCCACCTTCTTCTTCTTGACTTCGTTAACAGAAAAACAAGGTTTAGTTTAGTGCAGAATTCAAACGACGAAAGAAGGGCGACGGGTGAAGTAAAAAATCATCAGCCTAGCGGCGCGCTCAACTGGTATGGATCGTCGGTCGGAAAATCATCATACAACACGTCGTCGACGTCCCGCTTGTTCAACGTTGAACATGAGGACGTGGTGTTTGTTTATTTGTTTGTATTGAATCAAGAAGCCTTTGACCAACAGGAACAAATATATCGCGATTTATCATTTCGTGATTGTTCCAACGAGTTCCAGAACAAAGTCTGTTGAACGACGACAAGCACCCGATATGGCGGGATACAACAAGAACGTAGGTATATATCTGTAGTCAGAGCTATCCAAGCGTGAACCTATATCAAACTCCAACATGTACAATCATCTGTCGACTGTATGAACTAGCTTACTATGTAGAATCCGTAAGAATGACGAGGCAAACCAGCCTAATAAACAGTCTCTTAAGAGCGCTGAGATGGCGAATTATAAATAATACATACGCAATACTTTACGATATGCGTGCATTAGTTCAGTTACTAGGGGATTATCATCAATTCGACAACAGAACATTGATGAGCGTAGTAATGAAATCACGCAGTTTTGACCAACACCTACACGCTTTTGTTTTTTGCCTTGTAAGAAAGGAGTACTTCCTTGGGCGAGCTGATGTGTAAGATGGCGATGATAGCTTGGAAGACAGCGATGGAAGGTCCATCGCCATATAAATTGAAGACGAAGCTGAGCTGACATGCAGATCAGGAAAGTCATCAGAGGCACCCAATGTCGTCTACTTGTTTAGTGCGATAAGAAAATGCCCGATCTAGTTACTAATCAGCACCACACTCACCACGTCTGCATCTGCGTTTTCCTCAGACACGACCGACGTTACGCTCCATTTGAAGGAGCGCCAGCGGTGTTTGTGTCGGTCAAGCTCACGCATGAGAGACTGACGCTCGAGTTCACGAAAGCGTTCATACTCCATGTAAGAACGTCTGACGTATTGAGAGGTCTCGTCAGCCCATGGAGCAGCATCGTCAATGGGAAAGAGGGTTGCTTCAGCTCTCCGTTCCACCAATGCCGAGTCCCAGTAGACAGTTATGTCAACTGGTAATGCACCACTTCGCTCGAGCCAGACCCGGGCATGGTGGGCATAGTCTTTCTCCTTGTTAGAAATTGACATCACCGTCCAGAGTGAGTGAGTCTGGAGGGTGAGATATCGCCAGCGCCTGCAAACGTGCGACGCGATGACGAGGCCAGGCAGTCCGTGGGGTCGACCGCGGGTTTCCGTGAGCCGGAAGATGCTCAGGAGCAGCTCCGCTGGAAGACAGTTGATGTGGTACGGGTCATTCATACCCTGACGGTCCGCTTAGGATAAAATAATTATGAGAGGAGGGTGAACTTACGACGACGGTGCTACAAGAGCCCAGTGGTGAGGGGAAAGAGTGCTAAACCATGTATAAGGTGCCTTGGCGCCCAGTTTTTAGCCTTCCCCTTGATGCGTGTGTAGTAATGCCATAACGGGCACGGCGCGAGGCAGCGAGTCATATTTTTTCACGCGCAGCGTGCATCTAAGTGCCACAATGCATCAAAGAAGACTCTCAAAGAACTCACTTTCACAGAATGATCTCTCGAGACCCAGTGCTCGAACTTCGAACGTTCAGAGTTCATCATTACCCAGATTCAATACATACCCCTGATAATGCATGCATTTTTCGGTATCACTTGAAGGAAATCATGATTACCGAGGATCGTCAAGTAAATATTGACCAGTGTCGATTGCCACAATACCTTCGTGCATAATGCATAAGGACAGGAACCATGATTGAGGCCTAGGACATCGATATAGGAATTTGAGATGAACTTTTATTGTGAATTTGTTTTGTGAATAGCTGGCACGTGTCATGCAACCCTCTTTCGAGGGGTGAAAATATGCCGTACGTGCTAAGTAACACCGCTCAGGACAACCCAAACGACGCCGACGCCATGTTATTCGATGTCAACGTAGGTCTCAGAGCCAGTCCATTTTTCTTAAATCTGAATCAGACATGGTCAGCGAAAACTATTCTCTCGTTCAGACCGGGTCAAGGGCGCGGATTTCCACCCCACCGAGCCATGGCTACTAACAGGTCTGTACAACGGTTCCGTCAACATCTACAACCACGAAACTGGTGCACTCGTCAAGACCTTTGAGGTCTCATCCGTTCCCGTGCGCTGTGTCAAGTTCATTCCCCGAAAAAACTGGTTTGTTGCTGGTTCGGACGACTTCCAGCTGCGCGTCTTCAATTACAACACTCATGAGAAGGTCACCGCGTTCGAGGCGCACCCAGACTATATACGATGCCTTACAGTGCACCCCACCGCGAGTATCGTCCTCACAGGAAGTGATGACATGACTATCAAAGCATGGGATTGGGATAAACAGTGGAAATGCATTCAGGTGCGTTAATACGATGAGTGCTGTCTACTCTCCTCATCTCGCGCTAGGTCTATGAGGGTCATACGCACTATATCATGAACATCACCTTCAACCCTAAAGACTCAAATACCTTCGCATCTGCGTGCCTTGACCGCACCGTCAAGATGTGGTCCCTTGCCTCCCCTACAGCCAACTTCACCATGGACGCGCACGACAAGGGCGTCAATTACGTCGACTTCTACCCCGGCTCGGATAAGCCATACCTCGTCACAACAGGCGACGACCGGACGATCAAGATCTGGGACTACCTCAGCAAGAGCTGCGTGCAGACGATGGAAGGACACACGAACAACCCAAGCTTCGCTGTATTCCACCCCAACCTGCCCATCATCATCAGCGGCAGCGAAGACGGCACCGTCAAGATATGGAACAGCAATACCTACCGCCTAGAGAATACCCTGAGTTACGCGCTCGAGCGCGCATGGTGTGTCTCGCTGCGCCGCGATGCGAATGAAGTGGCTGTCGGCTTTGATGAGGGTATCGTCGTGATCAAGGTCGGTCTGCATTATCTAGGTCTACACGCTTTCCTTTGCTGACGCCTATCAATCAAGCTTGGTCGGGACGAGCCGACCTACAGTATGGACCCATCAGGCAAGTTGATATACACGAAGAACCAAATCGTGCTATCCGGCAACCTCGCCACTCTCTCCGATATCAACAACGCAGAAGGCAACCGCATCCCCGTCTCGATCAAAGAAATCGGCAGCACGGAGATCTTCGCTACGGCACTGCTGCACTCGCCGAATGGACGCTTCGTGACTGTTGTTGGTGATGGGGAGTATATTATCTATACGGCGCTTGCATGGCGGAACAAGGCGTTTGGCTCTGGGACGGGCTTCGCGTGGGCGGGCGACTCGAACACGTATGCGGTGCTGGAGAGCAAGGTGAAGCTAAGGGTGTATAAGAGCTTTAAGGAGCGTGGCGGTGCGGGGATGAAAGGTGCAGGAAGCTGGGCGATGGATGCCATTTATGGTGGTCCGGTGCTTGGCGCTCGGGGGAAGGGTTTTGTAATCTTTTGGGATTGGGAGAGCGGGGAGATCGTGAGGCGGATTGATGTGGACGCGAAGAATGTGAGTTTGAGATTCGGATTGAACGCATAGTGCTGGTGATTTATTTATCATCATAGATCTTTTGGTCGACAACAGGGACGCTTGTAGCTGTTGTCTCGGAAGAATCTTTCTACATCCTCAAGTTCGACCGTGATGCGTACACGTCAAAACTAGAGGAGGGCGTAGAGATCACGGATGAGGGTGTTGAGGAGGCGTTTGATGTTGTTGCTGAGATTTCGGACAGGTGCATCATGTTGTGCGGTGGAGTTCCATTCCTAGCTGATCGCATTTTTTATCAGCATTAAGACGGCAAAATGGATAGGCGACTGCTTTATCTACACTACGGGTGGAAACCGCCTCAACTACTTTGTGGGCAATGAATCGTACACGATCAGCCCCTCCGATACGTGCGTCCATGGGTGGTTTAATCGCCAAATCTAAACTGACATTGTTACAGCTCGATGTATATACTAGGGTACATACCCGCACATAATCGGGTGTATCTTGCGGACAAGGATATGAATGTCTTTGGATATTCGTTATCGTTGAGTGTTGTAGAGTACCAGACGGCTGTCCTCCGTGGAGACATGGACTCAGCAGCTGAGATTCTGCCTACATTACCAAAGGAGCAGCTAAACAAAGTTGCTCGGTTCCTGGAGGGTCGAGGTATGAGTGATTTTAATTCTATCTCAACACACGGGACTCGGCCAATCTTTTTCTTTAGACCTCAAAGAGCTCGCACTGCAAGTGACTACGGACCCAGATCACAAGTTCGACCTCTCATTGCAGCTCGATGACCTAGATACGGCAGTTGAGATCACGCGCTCTGTCGTAGAGGCAGAGGCGGAGACAAAGTGGAAGGCGATCGGCGATCGTGCGCTTACGGTGTGGCGGTTTGATCTGGCCCGGGAAGCATTTGAAAAGGCAGGTGATTTGAGTGCGCTGATGCTACTCCTGCTTTCGACGGGAGATCGAGAGGGGCTAGAAAAGCTTGCAGCGACCGCTGAGAAGAAGGGCGCAAATAATATGGCGTTTGCGACACTCTTCCAACTAGGAGATGCAAAATCATGCGTGGACCTGCTTGTGAAGACGAATCGTGCACCAGAAGCTGCGCTCTTTGCACGAACATACGCACCGAGGTGAGTTTGATTGATTGATTGATTGATCCGTTGATGTGACTCTGAGATTGACGATATTGCAGTCAAGTGCCAATGGCAGTCGATGCGTGGCGAGGCGAGTTGCGGACTAAAAATAAGAGCAAAATCGCAGAAGGTATCACCCACCCATCCGAGCATGCAGAGTTATTCGAAGAAGGGTGGGAAGAGGCGCTTGTACGCGAGACAGCTGGGGCTGTAGGTGTCAACGGAGATTCTGGTGAGATTCGTGTCCCAGAGCGCGTTTGTTTTGCGACTAATTTAGTTGTAGACATTTCTGCGAGCGAGAGTGGGGAAGCATGATCCATGAGAGTGAGATGATGATGGGTCTACTTATAGCATACTGTTTTGTGTGTTGTGCGCGTCTAAATAATGTCTGTTCTTTATACTACTCTGCACTCGACGTTGAGCTTGAGGATGGTCAATGATGCAATGCAACGTTACAAGAGCAATGTTCGGGTTTTACGGACTCAGACGACCGGGATTGCGTACAGGTCACAAGGCCTAGACCCAAAATGGGCGGTTAACTTGACTCCAAGTGCAATTTCGATCTTCACCTGCTCGCTCGCGAGACAAGGCTGCGACGCCTTTTTTTCCATTCATCTACCATCGTTGTCGTCGTCGTCGCTGTCGCAGCCAATCGTCTTTCTTTCGTTTTCTATCTTTTTGTCTTTCGTTTGAGGGCCAGCAATGGCCTCTGCATCGGGCTCCCTTGCCAACCACGCCGTCAACTCTGGCGACCTCGTCGACCTCGTTTCTTCATCTGCCTCTGCAACGATTTACCCCAATGACGATGCCATAGTCACCGTCCTGAATACCCGCTTTCGTGCTGATTTACCTTACACAAAAATCGCCACCGCCAACTTACTTGTCGTCAATCCATACAAAACACTTGCCAATGTCAATGACCTCAGTGCAAAGGAGTATGAGGAGCGTTGTTACAAGGACACTAGCTTGCCAATTGCAAGTTCTCGGCTGCTCCAGCCGCACCTCTATGAGTTTGCTGCTCAAATCTACCTCCTCATGCGTCGCCGGAATCAGTCCCAGTCTGTTATCACTCGGTTCGTACGCAGCATGGTCTAGTATTGTCTTCTTGCTCACAATATTGAAACAGAGGCATCACCGGCTCGGGAAAGTCATCCAGCGCCAGGCTGCTGGTCGACCAGCTTCTTCGGCTCTCCGCACGCTCAAAGAAGGAAAAGCGCATTGCAGGCCAAATCAAGGCCTTCTCCACGTTGCTCGATTCATTTGGTAATGCCAAAACACTTCTAAACCCAAGCGCCTCGCGGCATACGCGCTATCTCGAGCTGCACTTCAATTCTCGCGGACGCATCGACTCGGCTAAGGTCCTGGCGTTTGCACTTGACAAGTCCCGCCTCTCACGCCTCACGCATGAGGAACGCACGTTCCATATCTTTTATCAGTTTTTAGCAGGCGCTACGCCCCAGGAACGGGATCAGCTTGCGCTCGAGGACCCCTCCGATTATTCGCTGTTGGCGTCATCAGGGTGCTATCGCCTACCGAGTGGCCCCTTCAGCGATGACGCCATTGCAATGGAAGAGGTACGCGCTGCCATGAGCGCCTTGGGCTTCAAGCAGAAGCATGTCTCTGCGATATTTACCCTCCTAGTTGCGATTCTCCTGCTCAGTAACGTTCAATTCACGGAGGCAGACGCGCGTGATGTTTCTGCTTATGTTGCTAACGCGACTGTGCTGGAGCATGTGGCAAAGCTCCTTGGCGTCTCTGCTGAGGACCTGACTGCCGTTCTGACGAACAAGACGAGCTATGTCCGGAAGGAGCTGTACACCGTACTACTCAACGTGGAGCAGAGCGCAGCGCAGCGCGACCAGTTCATGCGCGACCTGTATGCTATCCTTTTCGCATATATCGTCGAGACCGCCAATCACAAGGTTGCCCCTGCCAACCGGGAAGTACTCCCTACCGCGCAGGTTTTGATCTTTGATCAACCAGGCTTCCAATCCCGTGGTCCGACTGCCACCGGGTCGATGTCGTTCACAGGCACCGCCCCCTTGATTTCTGCGTATGGACAGAATGGGTTTGATGAATTCTGTATCAACTTTGCAGATGAAGTCATGCAGTCTTACGTGCTTCGCAACATGTTTGATGACAGGTTCGGGTATAACAGCCATATCACCGGCGACGGCATTTCCCTTCCTTCTATATCCACTATGGACAACTCTGCTTGCATCGAACTGCTTCGGGGTGTTCAGTTGTCGGAGCGCTCCACTAAGAAGCCAGGTGGCATGCTTGGTGTGATCAGCAAGTCGTGTTCCTCGTTCAAGTCTGGAAAGGCGGGCGAGAAGAAAGACGAGGATATGCTGCAGGACCTGATCTCCAAGTGTGGATCGCACGCGTCTTTTGTGACGAGCCCGTCCCAGATTGGCGCTAGCGAGAAGAACCTGTTTGGCATCAACCACTACGCAGGAAATTGCTCGTACGACATCACTCACTTTATTGAGAAGGACTCGGACCTCCTTGATTCTGCATTTGTCACCCTTTTGCGCAATTCGTCTGATGGATTCGTGTCAAAGCTCGTCTCTGGACCGTCTCTTGCAGCGGAAAGACACTCCAAGGACGAGGGCATCATCGTACAAGCCCAGGTATCCTCACGCCCTCTGCGCTCGTCCACACCTATCACCTCTCCCGACGGTTCAGCCCCTCTAGCAAGCGAGGAACACGCACGTCTCGATGCGTCCAAGATATACCCCGTCACCACTCAACTCAATCATACCCTATCCGAAATCATGGCCTCTCTCGACCGTACTCACCTATGGACGATTTCATGTATCCGCCCGAATGACTCTGGCTCACCGAACTCGTTTGACAAGCGCCGCGTGAAGGCGCAGGTGCGGTCGATGCTCATCCCCGATGTCGTCGCGCGCCGGAGCGTCGAGTTCATTACGGACTTTGAGGTGGCAGAGTTTTGCGAGCGGTATGTGCCCACGATGCGCGGGTCGGAGATGGAAAGGATCCGCCAGTGCGCAGCGAGCAATGGATGGACGGAGGGGGCAGACTATCTCGTGGGGCATAGGAGTGTCTGGCTGGCGTACAATGCGTGGAAGACCGTGGAAGATGTCGTGAGGGCTGCTGAGAAGGATCAGAGTAAACGCTCTGGAGAGGATTTCGACGATGAAGAAAGTTTACCTGGCGATGATGTGACGGACTTCACGCATGGAGAGGGTGCGGGCCAGGGGGGATATGCTAGTGAGAGCCGGGATAATTTGTTGGTCGGTCGTGCCGGCAGCCATGGATCGCGATACCAGGATGCCAACCATCTGTCGCCGTACGGGAACCATGGGTTGCCTTCGCCTTCTCTAGGAACCCCTCCCTATGACGACAATGATGGTGAATCGGGATCTGAATGGGACAAGAAAGGCCAGGGCGCTGGCGTGACCTCGCCTTACACGTCCAAGGAGGGTGAGATGATTATCAACGCGGCTCCAACAGCAGTTGAAGAGGTTCCTTCGAGTCGTTCGCGCCGATGGTGGCTCTTCCTCGTTTGGGGTGTCACTGGTTGGATACCCTCCTTCGTCTTGAGCTACGTCGGTCGCATGAAGCGCCCAGACATTCGACTCGCCTGGCGCGAAAAATTCACCATTTTCATGCTCATTTTCCTTATGAACGCGCTCATCATCTTCTACATCGTCGAGTTCGGCCGGCTTTTATGCCCCAACTTTGACAAGGCGTGGAGTTCGAATGAAGTTGCGGAGCACACAGGCGACAGTGACTGGTGGGTTGCGGTGCAGGGACAGGTGTACGACATGTCGAACTTCATCCATGGTGACCATAGCGATATATCTGGCACTGCTAGCAATTCGGCGAGTGACCTTGAGGAGCTTGCGGGGCAGGACCTGACCAACTATTTCCCCCCACCACTTGTGCTGGCCTGCCCTGACCTTGTCACCTCGTCCGCATTGGAACTGACATACAAGAACTTCACACCTATCGTCCCGCTCGCGATGCACACGTCTGGTTCGCTGCAGAGCGTGCAGAAGACGGCGCTTGACAATGCGGATTGGTACACTGCGACGTTCCAGCCGAAGATGCAGAATTATCACAAGGGGCCTTTGGTTTGGGAGACGAGTAATATTGCTGCGCAGGCTGCGGACCAGACTATTCAACGGTAGGTCCTTGGTATTTGTGATAAGCAGTTCATTACTTATCTGGGTTTAGTATCTGGGCTATCTGGGAAGGCGGTGTGTATGACTTAACGGACTATGTCAATACCGTAACGATCAACCAAGGCGCGACGAATCTCTATCAGTTCCTGAGCACGGATGTGTCTGACGTTTTCAAGCAACAAGCCGGGCAGGATGTCACGAAGTCGCTGAATACAGCTCTTGCTGGCCTTGACGCTAATACAGCGGCAGCCAACGTCAACTGCTTGAAGAATATGTTTTATCTTGGCGAGACTGACTTCCGGAATACGCCAAGGTGTCTTGTTCAGAACTACATGTTATTGGTGTTCACGAGCGTCCTGGTCGCGTCGATTGTGCTCAAGTGTAAGTCCCTCTCTGTCTGTGTCTTCTTCATTAGAACAATAATGTTCCTCTGCCAGTCCTTGCCGCACTTCAACTGCATCCCAAGCGGTCGCCTGAGATGCAGGACAAGTTCATCCTCTGTCAAATTCCTTGCTACACGGAAGGTGAGGATTCTCTGCGGCGGACGATTGATTCCTTGGCGTCGCTACTATACGATGACAAGCGGAAACTCCTCTTCATCATCTGTGATGGTAATATCATCGGCGGTGGCAACGACCGCACGACTCCTCGTATTGTGCTGGATATCCTGGGTGTGGACCCTAAGCTTGATCCTGAGCCTTTGCTATTCAAGTCGGTCGGTGAGGGCTCGAAGCAGCTCAATTATGGTAAGGTGTACTCGGGTCTTTATGAGTTTGAGGGTCATGTTGTCCCGTGAGTGTCTGAGCTTCATGCACCCGGGGGTGACTCTGAATGCTAATCCTTTTGCAGATATATGGTGGTCGTGAAGGTCGGCAAGCCTACTGAGCGCTCGAGGCCTGGAAACAGGGGCAAGCGTGACAGTCAGATTCTCCTCATGCACTATTTGAACCGCGTTCACTTCGATGCGCCAATGTCGCCTCTTGAGCTGGAGATATACCACCAGATGAGAAACGTTATCGGCATTGATCCTGCTTTCTACGAGTACATTTTCACTGTTGATGCTGATACAGTGAGCTTGTCGTCTTGGATTATCTGGATATGTGCTGATGTCCTGTGCAGCATGTGACGCCTGAATCTCTGAATCGACTGGTTGCCTCTGCTGCAGATGACTCGAGTATCATTGGTATCTGTGGTGAGACCAAGCTCACGAACGAAGAGGGTTCATGGTGGACGATGATTCAGGTTTGTTTACTCCTTTGCCTTTACGGTCGCCAAGTTGGTTGACATATATACAGGTATATGAGTACTATATCTCTCACCATCTGTCAAAGGCGTTCGAGAGTTTGTTCGGTTCAGTGTCTTGTCTTCCTGGATGTTTCTCGCTCTACCGTATCCGTACTGCAGATAAAGGCCGGCCTATCATCATCTCGAACCGTATCATCGACGAGTACGCTGAAGGCAACGTAGACACACTGCACAAGAAGAACTTGTTCTCCCTTGGTGAAGATCGTTTCCTGACGACGCTCCTCCTGAAGCACTTCCCGACGTTCAAGACGAAGTTTATTCCGGATGCGGTCGCGCATACTATGGCTCCTGAATCTTGGCGTGTTCTATTCTCGCAGCGTCGGCGGTGGATCAATTCGACGATTCATAATTTGTGCGAGCTCGTGATTTTGCCTGAACTTTGTGGCTTTTGTTGTTTCTCAATGAGGTTCTTCGTTTTCATTGACCTGTTGGGCACCATTGTGAGTGTCGCATCTTCGCATGCGTGTAGTCTCGTCTGATGTTTTCT
>PVXU01012108.1:0-14648 GCA_002994865.1 Rhizopogon parksii | reverse complement strand
CTTCTCAATCTCCTTACCCGCCTGCAGGTCCCATCGCCGAACAGTGTTATCCCAAGATCCACTGATCATTTGCTTGCCGTCCGGAAAGTAGGAAATCGATGAAATATCCTCCTGACTCTTCAAGGTGATCACCGGTGTCAGGATCATCTCCTTTGCTGCAGGAGCAGGTCGTGTCGATGTGGAAGCCATGGCTTATGTCTTCGCAAGTGAAACTAGCTAGCCAAGTGCAAGCAGGGTATTATTTAAGTGCGATGGAAGGGGTGGCGGTGAGGTCTCCTCGTGTTTTGTATGCCTGATGTTGATAGGGATGCTGAAGGAGACCAATTCGTTCGAGAATTCTTCACCGACTGCAGCTGATCGTCAGTTGAATCGTGCTAGAAGGTCAAGCAATAATTTGACGTTACCAGTTGGCTAGCGAACAAGGGGAGTGAGAAATGGACCTGGGTGAGTCTAGGCGTAGTTGTCGCTCTCGTATATCTCCTAACACGCCCCATTTTCATGGCAGTTCTACACTGCCTCGTCCATCTATGCGTCAAAATTGCTTCTCCCGGAAATCCACGTGTTTACATAGAAAGCTTCCATTTTAAACATTCAATCTCTATCATTTTCCTTCCGAGCGCTTCACCTGAATATTCTGCTGCTGGGGTTACATCCCTACCCATGACGATGGTATGCCATGTCACGCACGTTCTTCGTCTCGTCCCAAACAACAACTTTGTTAAGCGCCATGTCTGGACCCTCCTCGTACCCACCCATCACCCAAATTACCAGTTATTCAGCGTGCACTTTGGTTGTCGTTTACATAACACCCTTCCTCCACCTCCAGCTTTGCCTTCTCGTTTGCAGATGGACGCGGAGGGCAACAAGCGACACACCTCGAAGAAGATGAGTACATGAATGCTATGCATCGACTTCTGCGGCACTCAATCCTTGTTGTCTTATGCTTGACCCAACCGGTTCCCCTACTCTTCGATCCATTTTCTGCCCTGGACATCCCACACCTCGATGCAGTCCCCTCTCCATAAGTTTCTTCGAGTCATGCGAGAACCGAACTGCGTCCACCCAAGCAGCACTCTCGAACGGACCAGCCAAACTCCATATCCGCGCCATGGAATCAATTGACCCGCTCGCAAGCAGTATACCATCCGCGGAGATATCGATGCACCTGATCTCTCCTGAGTGCCCATGGAATGTTTTCACGATGCCCATCTCAACCTCACAGGCTTCGCGCTGCCCGTGGCCGTAATCTCCATCATTAGTGAGAACCCATTGATCATCCCTTGATACCGTCATTGACATACTTTATACTCATCAGCATTCCGCGCCTTCTCAATATCCTTACTTGTCAGCACATCCCATCGCCGAACAGTCTTGTCCACACTTCCGCTGGCCAGTTGCTTCCCGTCGAGAAAGTAGGAAATCGATGCATACCTTTCATTATCCTCCAAGGTGATCACCGGTGTCAGAATCATCTTCTTGGCAACAGAAGCAGACTCTGTCGTTGTGGGAGCCATTGTCTATGTTTTCTCGAGCGACGCTAGCTAGCCAAATGCAAGCAGGACTTCTCGTGCTTCAGGACCGTCCCCTGGCTGCCGCTTCCGCAACCTCCCTCCCTCCACCTCCAGCTTTACATTCCCGTTTGCAGGCGGACGTGGAGAACGACGAGTGATACCCCTCAATGAGGAGGAGTTCGTGAGTGCTGCGAGTTTGCTCCTGAGGCGCTTAAGACATGACTGCTTCTTAGGATGTGCTCTTCGCTGATCCATTGTCCTAATCGGCGTGTCCTCGGGTCCTGTAGCACGCGGAGTGAGCGAACCCTGCTTGATCTCCAGTGATTGTCTCCTCCGCAGATGGCTGAATTTTCCTCACGGTGCAATGGTACTATGGTTAGACACGTCTGATCGCACGCTAGTGGAGGCACAAAGTCTGGACCTCAAACTTCTAGCAGATGACCTACCAGCATTCATACATTAGTACACACTTGGCGGAAGACTTCAACATGAGGACTGTAGTTAGCTGGCGTGCCATTGATGTTGCAAGGCCGAGAAGTAATACAACGCACTCGGTATTCGTAGACAACTTGAATGTATGCTAAGATCGACAAACTATGAATCGAACGAACTACCAGTAGAAACACACCCCACGACTGCCATGATCTCTGGCGTCGACCGCCGCTGTAGCGGTTGATTGTTGTGTATTGGGGTTTAGTGAAGGAGGGTTATTAAAGTATTCGTCGGGTACCAAGTCTTCGTCGTTTTTGGGAGCACCTGATAAACACCCAGGAAACATGACACAATGAATATGGTAGCCCTGATATGAGGGTTCGTGCCAGGACGAACACATTAACGCCAGCACTGCGTCCGGTTCGCCGCGCTGACCGCGATAAGAACTTGTGTCGTGATTCGTGCCGTGGCATGCCGAAGAATTCGATGTCAAATGCACATGAGCATGGATGGCAAAGAACAAGTAGGCTACTCCGTGTCAGCATCAATAATTTCCGCGGTTCACACGTCTCGCTGACGTGTATTATAGATTGTGTATGCCAGCGAGACAGACAGTAGTATCATACATCTCACGGTAGGAGTACAGTGCTCTATGTATGACACTGCAATGTTCTTATAGAATAATCCAAGTGGTGGTGACCGTTCAATTGCTCCTTTGGTACGATGATCCGTGCCAGCTTGAAGAAGAATTGTACATCTGCAGAGAATGGCGAGTTATCATGCACTGGCATGTTGTGAGATCGCTTGATTTGTATATGAATATTGATAGAGCATTGCGTTGTTATGCATCAGTAACTAGGATCTCTTACCTTTGAAATAGTGGGCCGTGGGCCGTGGCAAGAACAACCTTACCGATTCAAGAACCGCAGAGTACTTGTGCTTGTGGTTCCCCCAGGCCATCCAACCCCAAGCGCCTCCCATGACCATTGACCGTTGCAGCCATCAATCATGACCAGCAACGAGAGTCTTTCTCCTGATGATGTGCAGGCAACTCTGTACTATACCTTGCCAGACCCTAAGGGAGAATCACTTTACTCCTACCTCATTTCCCCTCCACCTCCAATGCCTCGGACGAACGTAAAGTTTGACCCTCGTAGCGTGGTCATTCGCAATGTACGAGATCGGGAGGATGAGTTTTCGCTCGACACATGCGGTTTCGAATTTTTGAAGTACCCCAGCACCGTGAAGGAGTTTTTTGACGAAGGAGTTATCAGGGCCCGCTACTACCCCGAGGTCAGGGAACTCCTTAAAAAACATACCGGAGGCAAACGCGTCATCATCGTTAGTCACACAATCAGGTTTGTGTGTAAATCAGGCGGATCTCCACTTTCTTACCGCTCTTTAGGCGTGGTCAAGGTGTTAATACAAAGATCGACCAAGTTCACGTTCAGGGACCTGCGGTATGGCTGATAAGTAGTCTCTGTAAAAAAGATCTCTTTTCTCACATGACGGTCTTTTCTTAGCACACGGTCCACGTCGATCGAACATATGAAGCTTCAGTTGCACAAGTACGAGAGTGTTGTGGGGACCGCGCACAATGCCTTGAAGGTCGCATCCGTCTTATCAACGTCTGGCGACCCATTGGCTCAGCAGTATATCACGAGCCGCTAGCTTTGGCAGATTGGCGCTCGGTATGCGTCGACGACGATCTCCTTCTACATCGAGTCGTATACGCTTGTCAAGAAATCCACACGGTCGCTAGTCGCTATAACAATAGTCATAGATGGCATTATCTCAAAGAGCAGGTAAGAGGAGCTTTGTTAGTAACCCCTGCGAGCTTTCCTGACTACCATATCAATATCAGACTCCATCGGAAGTTACGCTCATCAAGTGCTTCGACAGCCGTACGGATGGTTGTGCGAGGCTGAGCCTACATTCTGCTTTCCATGATATCGGATGTCCTCCTGATGCCCCACAAAGGCAGTCGATTGAGGTCAATGCAATAGTTCTTGACGAAGAATGAGGAAAAGTTGTTGTATATGTACATCTTCACTGCACAAGATTTACACAGATGCTAGCGACGCTTGAATCTAGAGTGCACGTTGGAAAGACTCGTGGGAAGCTAATATTTGAGTGGCCAAGAAATGTTTTCACGATCCCTGTCTCAACCTTATAAGCTTTGAGCTCCCCGCAGGCACCTCCACCAACAGTAATAACCCATTGACTCCATCCCTTGAGATCGTCGCCGCACTCACAATCTTCTCATGGCGATGGAAGAGGTCAGTGAGAACTCCTCGTGTTTTGTATGCCTGACGTTGATGGGGATGTTATCGTTCGAGAGTTCTTCGCTCGCTGGATCTGATCGTCAGTTCATTCGTGCTGGAAGTTTCTACGAGGGGTTTGGTGTTCCCAGTCGGCTGGTAAGGGAGAAGGGCGATAAATGTACCTGGGCAAGTCCAAACATGATCGCGGTTGTCGCCCTTGTATAGCTCTTAACATCTGCCAGTGCATGCAGCGCCCACCTGAATTTTCGAACATTCAATCTCAGGCTCACTCTGCCGCTGCTGCAGTCCATCTATGCATCAAAGTTGCTTCGCTAGACCTGGCTTGCAATGTTCTCGATCCCTGAAGAGTGATGTCACACACATTCTTCGTCTCCCTGCCCTACGAAATCCTCATCAAGCACCTTTTCTGGAGCTTCCTCATACTGAATCCCCACATCCGCACAATCACACAAATAATAACTTGAAAATGCACGGTGGCTACTGCCTTTTCATCAGTTTTCGCACTCACTCGATTCCGTACATGTAGTCGATTGGGCTTGGGTTTACCTGTTGTATTTCCACTGAAGAAGTTTAGGCACCCGACCACCATCTTACCTTGAATTCGCCATTCATCCCTTTGTCATCCTGAGTCTAAGCTGGATGATACTACCGTCACCACCGCATACTGATTCGAGATGTAGCAACTCCATCGGGAAGTAGTATGTCAAGCGCGGACGTACTAACACCCCACTCATGGTTCCTTTCGCAACGTATCTCTGGCACACCTACTGTATATGTCGGCGCAGATGTAGAGAGAACACTTCACTGGCGTGATTAGGCCCCTAGTACTAGGTGCCAGACTGATTGGAATAGTGAACATAACTTTCTGGTTACATCAACATCGTACATACCGAAGATCATCTTTTGCCAGGAGCACTAAGAAATATACGACGGTTCTCGCACAGTGAGTTTCCCTGCGTATTTTTAGTTGTTACATACTACAGGTACTCCAAGACACGGGAGACACACCTCAATGATTACCCTTAGGCGATTGCGGGCTCTCAGTGACATCCAGCTGTGGGGAGTGTAGAAGAACCAGTAAAACGTCAAGTCATCAGGTATCTCATACTGGTCTCTAGGTATCAAGCAGTTAGGCATCTGAATCGTGTATCATGGCGTGGGTACAGGAACAGCCCCTCTAGAGCGTTATGCACCCTTGATGAAGCTGGGGATTTTTTTGTTCAATTATAAGTAAGATAACACGACGACGACCCTATGCAAGATCGTTTATCGTTTCATGCTACGTTTCTACGTACTTGATATTTCAACCGCGAAGATAGGCAGTTCGGAAGATAATGCGTGTGAAGAGCGACAATCTAGAGGCAGAAACACGACCGATCACTCCCATGCTCTTCAGTGTTTATCTGCGCTGTAGTGGTGACCTGTTGTGAATTGGGGTTTGAGGACGATGGATCATCAAAGTATTCATTGGGTGCTAAGTCTTCCTCTGTTTTGGGAGCATCCTCTGCAACGTTGTGCTGAAAATTGAAGGATAAGGTATACGCAACAGTAGATAAATTAACGGAGTATACCTGTTTGTCATGTGCAAGTGGAACGTCGACTATAGGCGGCGCAGCGTGACTTGCATGAAGGGGCCGCCAGTTTGAGAGGCGGGTTATGAAGGATACAGGAACGACGGCAGAAAATCGGGCGGTGCGTGGCGCTGATGTACTTCGACACTGACACAATTTTAGTTGACTGTGTGCTTTCATTAGTCGATACTCACGTTCTCGTGAGGATCCACATGTGAACTCCGCTGTGTTGACGCCTGTGACGTAGCAGGGGACGATGATGGAGTCAACTGCTAAAGAAAGAAGATAAAAAACATACATCTAGTAGATCATGAAGCTGCTCGGTTGGAACAGGAGGAACTGCATCGGTAATGGACGAGAAGCGAAGGAATTTACGGAGGTAGCGAAGGAAAACATGTTGCTGCGAGCCTCTTGTAGGCAAAGTTATTGGAAGGTTAGGGGCGCAGGATATGGCAGGTGACGTTGCTGGATTACGGCGCACGGTAGGGGGACAGGGGGTGTCAAACTGCAATGACGCATGTGAATCAGCATAGAGGTGAAAAAAGACGTCACGCATACATCCAGTGAATGCTCGAGGGTTGCACTAGTATTCTGGAGAAAGTTATTATATCGAAGATAGGTAAAAGAGTGAAGGCGCACTTTGGGATGTCCGTTTGTCGCTAGCCCGATGCTGGCCAGAATGTTGGACGGAGTGTTGCATACGTAGATGTTGGAATAGGTTGTGTATGTTATTTGTCGAGAGTCTGGTGAAAAGATTATGCAGTGGGGAAGTCGGACGACGAATGAGGCAAGGAGCTGGCGGGACTCGAAGGCCCAGAGCCTGATGGTGTGGTCGCCTGAAGCGCTGGCGAGGAGACCACCATCAAATGAAAGTGCTACACCATTGATGACCTTGGTGTGCCCTTTGAACGGTGCTCCAACAGTCTCCAACGTCGACGCGTCGAACTCGTAGATCGTGGTGGCGGCTAAATCATCGAAGTTGAATGCGGCTAGAATTGTTTCTTTGTTTGTCCAGAACACCGGCGCAAATGTTATTCTCAATGGGCTAGACCAGACCCACGGTTTCCCTATTACTCTTCGATCCAAATTCTGTGTTTGAACATCCCAAACCTCAAGGTTCTCCCCTGACCATGAATTCACCGCCAGTTTCTTCGAGTTATGCGAGAATCGAATTGCGCCCACCCAAGCAGCACTCTCAAATGGACCAGCCACCAGTTTGCCTGTGTCCAACTTCCATAATCGCACCGTGTGATCCCCTGATCCGCTCGCAAGCAGCATGCCGTCCGCGGAGATATCAATGCAGGTGATCACTTTTGAGTGACCTTGAAACGATTTCACGATCCCCGTCTCAACCTCAGAGACTTTGAGCTCCCCGTGGTCGACATCTCCACCAGCAGTTATAGCCCATCGGCCATCCCTCGATTCCACCGCCGCATGTACTCCATGGTCACAAACTTTCCGCGCCTCCTCAATCTCCTTATCGGCCTGCAGATCCCATCGCCGGACAGTCTTATCCAAACATACGCTGATCATTTGCCTGCCATCTTGAAAGTAGGAAAGCGATTGAACACGCTTCTCGTGACCCTCCAAGGTGATCACCGGTGTCAGAATCATCTCAGTTGCTGCAGGAGCATCATGTGTCATTGTGGAAGCCATGGCCAGTGTCTTCGTAAACGAAACTGCTACCTGAGTGCAAGGCGGGAATTGTTTGTATGCAAGGGAAAGCGAGGCGGTGAGGACTCTTATTGTGTATGCTTGACGTTGATAGGTATCTTGAACGTGACGGTCCAATTAGTTCTTCACCCGCTAAATCTCATCGTCAGTTCATTCGTACTGGTAGTTCATATGAAGTTTTGATGTTACCAATAAGTTAGCGAGGAAGAAGAGCGAGAGAGTGAGTTTAAGCGCGGTTGTCGTCCTCGTATATATCCCAACACGCCCCTGCTGCATGGCAACTGTGCACTGCGTCCGTTCATCTATGCATCAAAATTGCTTCCCCTGGAATATGTTTCAACTCACCTATCAGCAGAGTTTCCATTTCGAATATTCAATCTATATCACTTTGGTACGTCATGTCACGCACATTCTTCGTTCATCTCGTAGGGATGTGGGGGACGATGAGCAACGTCCTTCGATGAAGCTAAGATCAGGCGCTACTACACGTCTGCTGCTGAGGTGCTGAAGATATCATATCTGCTTCAGATGTCCGCTCGCCCGCTGTCTGGATTATGCATTCGAGCGTTGTGGCGGTGTGAGCGAAGACCGCTGGATCTCCATTGACTGTCTCCTCCGCAGGTGGCTGATATTTCGTCACTGTGAAAGACACTATATCATATTGATGAAGGCCAGTGCGGTGCCAAGCCAAAGGTCGTTTAGCAGCTTGAGTACTTCAAATTATGCAATCATTTTTGCATCGTACAACTTCCCGGCAGAAGCTCTATCTTGATCTCGGAGGAAGGGATATCTGTTATTCGTTTCCAAAGCCTGACGTAGAACGGCGCTTCAAGCACTTGAATTGAGTGATCGAGAGTCCTTCTGCCGCCTTTAGCGCGGTGCCCCACTCTTTATCAAGGCTTCCTGTTTCCATTATGCGTATTTCAGAGGCCACGACCTCCCCAGAACCTTCCCTATCCTTCCGAAGGCTGCCGTATCGTGTACGCCATCTTACGTCCAATTCGTGACCCGCCGTATGTTGGCGTGAGTCTTCTGAGATCCTCATTGCACTCGCAAACCATCAACGGCGAATTCGGGAAGCTCGAAAGATGATCTTCTGGAAGAACCGTGGAGAACCAAGCACGTTTTCAAGTGGCAGCCATAGTATATGCAGCCAATATTCGACGTGCAGGAGCTGCAGCTATCACTTTCGCTTTGGGGGCATGTGTGAATTTCGTGGACTGTAAACATATTCTCATATACCACACAAGTCAAGTATCGGAAGTAGAAGAAAGTAAATCAAGTTCATCTCCGATCACGTCAACGAGTCTCTTGGTCGATGGACGCTCCTGCGGTTCAGCTGACCAACACTGTTCCAAAAAATACCAATACTTGTCAGAGATTGCAGGATAGCGAGATCGAGAAGGTTTTTCCAAGGTGTATATGTATCGGATGATGGCTGCATCATTTGAGAGGTGATAGTAGGGAATTTTGTTGGTGAGGACCTAAAGCGGAGCTGACAATCTCATCACGAGGTCGAAAATTCACGAGACATACCTGCAACATAATACCTCCAAAGGAAAAGGCGTCGCTCTCCTTGCTTGGCCGTACCGGAGACCCATCCTCCCGCTCTCCAAGTAGCTCAGGAGCCATCCATCGCAAGTTGCCTTTGAGGTTTGAAGTCCAGGAAGCCTGAGAAGTGCTCACGAGCTCAGAGTACATGAGGGAAAGACCGAAGTCAGCGAGGCAAGCAGTGCCATCGCCATATATGAGCACATTAGGCTAGAGGCGACAGCTGAATAAAATTGAAGCTGACGACAACAAAGAACATACTCCGTTGAAGTCGCCGTGGATGACATTGTTGTCGTGAACTGTCGATGAGAAGTTATAGCTCTAGCTCTAGCTTGGGCATTGATGCTAATACATACGATATTGCAGGCCATGTGTGATATCTCTGAGCTGACATTGCCATCAGTCCGTCGCTGACATATAATACAAGGAAAACTTACAATCTGGAATCGTCTGACGACAGTGAGCGCTGCACCCGAATGTTCCAAATAGGCTGTCAGGTCTCCATTCTCTGCCCAGGGACTGACGATCGCTCTTAATGGGCCGAAACCAAATGTATAACCACAAATGGGCAGAATATTTTTATGCTGGAGTCGTGCGCATATTCTGAGTTCTCGCCATATCCTCTGCAGCTGACATAAGTAATAAACGCAAACTTTTATCCAGTGACGCGCCTTGATCTTTTTCTCCTTTGCTTCACCAAATTGATCGGTAGAGTACACCATCAGCGCTTTCACCGCGACCTGCCCAATTATCAACTATGGATATGCAGTGGAAACGACATCGGAGACGAACTTTCATCAATCTCTGATCCGATTGATAGGTACATTTCCATATCTCCCCGAACCCGCCACGGGCAGCAGGGTACTCTTCGTCTTTTGTGATATATTCTGTAAGGTCTTGTAGCATCGCTTCAGGGGGCGTTGATAAACTGGACTAAGAGTGACCGACTAATAAACACTTGTGGTAGATGAATTACAGAGACGCTTACATGTAATTCAGGTTGCACAAAAGACAACTGTGAAGGAGAATCCGCCTTGAAGGTAGGGTCAATTGTAGGTAAAGAACTTAGTAACGAGGACATGTCAGGTGATGTCGCTAGGTTGCTGGGCCCGGCAGCATCAGGAGACACATCAGGCAGCTGTAATGGCGATGGTATAAGTGGTGGAGATAAGTACAAGATTGGATGCATACACTGAGCAGGCCACGAAGGCGCAAGTTTCGTATGCCAAACTGTAAGGAATGTTAGCACATCACTGAAACGTTATATCCCTAGTGAAAACGTACTACACTGGGTGTCGGTGTAGGAGGATCAAATAATTCAGGTACCAAGTCTTTGTCTTCGTTGGAAGCCCCCGATGCAGAGCTGCGCTGCAAATTGAACGATGACACCTCTAGGGTGGCAGTGTGCGGTGCTGGTAGACTTTTAGACTGACAACATGTAAGTTGAGTGCATGATTTCCGTGGTAGACACACCCACGTTCTGACTATGATCCATATGTGAATTCCCTTCAGTTATCGCCTGCGACGAAGGAGAGTGGATGAGTAGCAGCGACTAATGGGGGATCGTGGAGTCAATTACAAAAGGAAGAAGATAAAGTGACATACATCCAGGGGATAACGAGGAGCAAGTGTACCCGTCCGGAAAGAGACATGACGGATTGAGTCTATTACAACAGTTTCTGGATCCGGGTGAGAAGATATATGAAGGATTTGATCTATTACAACAGTGTCCAGATCTGTTGTAGGCAGAGGTATCGTGGGTTTAGGTTTTGACGGTGTAGGGGGGAAAGATGTGACAGGTGATATTATTGCCGAATAATGGCGCACGGCAACATGACTGATTGCGTCAGACTGCAATGATAGACGTCAATCAGCATATAGGTGAAAATGGACATGACGCATACATCAACCAAACGCTTGTGTGTTGCGCCGGTCTTGAGGCGAAAGTTATTACAACGGAAGGTCAATAAATGTGGGTAAACACGCACTTTGAGGACGGTGGATGGTCCTGTAGTTACAGGCTTCAGGCCGATGCTGGTAAGAGGAACGTTCGAACCCAGTGGAACGTCGCATATATAGATCTCGGGCTTAGACCAGCTCGCCCAAGCGAGTTGTCTCGAGTCGGGCGAGAGAATAAGGGTATAGAGATTTAGAACGTCGAATGAGGCAAGGAGCTCGCGGGAATCGAAGGCCCAGAGCTTGATGGTGTTGTCACTTGAAGCGCTGGCGAGGACAGCACCATCAAATGAAAGTGCTAGACCAGTGATGATCATGGTATGCCCTTCGAAGGGAGCACCGACAGTCTTGAGCCTCGACGTCTCGAACTCATAGATAAACCTCGGGTCACCATTGGTGAAGCTGAATATAGTCAAAATGGTTCTTCGGTTTGTCCAGAACACTGGTGCAAATGACCCAAGCCTCATGATATCGTCAACTTTTTTCCCTATTCTTCCATCCAATGTCTGTGTTTCGACATCCCACACCTGAAGGCATTTACCCACAGCTGACCTCACTGCAAGCTTGTTCGAATCTTGCGAGAATCGGACTGCGCCCACCCAATCACTGTGAGTCGCGAATGGACCAGCCACGAGTTTGCCGGTGTTCAAGCTCCATATCCGCACTGCCATATCTTCACCTGACCCGCTCGCTAACAGCTTGTTGTCCGGGGAGATATCAATGCAGGTGATCTGTGATGAGTGGCCTTGAAATTTTTTCACGATCCCCGTCTCAACCTCACGGCCTTTGAGCTTCCCATGCTTGACATCCCCACCAGCAGTGATAACCCACCGACCATCCTTTGAGACAGCCACGGCATGTACTCCATGCTCACAGGCATCACGCGCCTTCACCATCTCCTTACCCGCCTGCAGGTCCCATTGTCGAGCGGTCTTGTCCCAGGATCCGCTGATTATTCTCTTCCCGTCCGGAAAGTATGACATACATTGGATTCCGCCATCATGCCCCTCAAGGGTTATCACTGGAGTCAGGGTTCCAGTCGATTTGGTTGGTGCAGCGGCTCGTCGTGTAGAAGCCATGACTGGGTATTAGTGGGTACGTTCGGAGGAACTATCGGCGGCTATAGTGATCATGAAGGTGACCCACTCGCTCGACGATGCCTTTCCTGCTAATTGGAATCGTCAGTTTATCCGCGTTGACACGTTCAGGAATTTAATTCACGGTATCAAGGGAAGAAGAGCAAAGAATTGACCTGAGTGAATTTAGGCGCGTTGTCGCCCATGTATGAGCCACTTATATCTCTTAACACGCCCCTCTTGCACGTCAGCTGTGCATTGCCGCCCGTCCATCTATAGATCAAAATTGCTCTGTCATCCGGTGCTCACAGCCATCGTGACAGCCTCAGGTTCCATCTGGAACATTCGATATCCTTCTCGTCTCCTGGACGTGGCTTACAATACTCTGCTGCCAACAAGTACACCCCGATTCCAAGTAAAGATCCGTCATACCGCTGTGTCCCATTTCCCATAGGAGTGGCACATTCTTCGTCTCTCTCGTTGAGGTGGTGTCTAGTGAACTCTGGACTGTGTAGTGCGATGATGATGTAGGGTTTCGGATGAGGAAATTCATGGTCCCGGCACAGCAGGAAGTATAGCTGCGAACCAAACTTCTGGACGGTAAGCACCGAACTTTAAAACATTATTTTTCCGCTGACTAAGCCTACATGTCAGCTTCTCTGCCACGCTCCAAGTTGAAAGTTGAAACCCCCAGTCCGAATCGTCATCTTTTATTCTCCCCACCACAGACCTTCCCCCTACCTGCACATTAGATCGGCACCATCACCCACATTGCACATGATCCCAGCTACCGCAGTATACTTGCCACACCCGTGGGTCGCCGTTTCCGCCTTGCTTCCTTGTTTCAGAGTTCAGAAATGTAGAGGATGACGAGCGACGCCTCTTGATCTGGATGAGTGCGTCTTTCTGCACATCGGTTGCTCAAGAAATTGAAGACATTACATCTGCCTTGGATCTTCATTGCGCTGACCTACTGCCCGAATCGGCCGTGCACTCAGGCACTGTAGGAGGTGGCAATACTGAAAACTGCTGGATCTACTTTCAATAGGCAGTCGCAAGTCAGCACTCCATCCTAAGTTCTAACCTCACTAGAAGGGATATACCATGAGTCGCTTCCAAAGCCTCGCGCGGAATAGCACTTTATGAAGACTACTTTTAGGCTTATCTTTTCAGGGATGTTTCAAGGCTATGCCGTGGACGTTACATTAATAGCTCGTAATTAGGTGTTCTCGCCGATGGATTCAGGTCGAAAGCCTAATGCAGAGAATGCGAGGTTCATAGTTAGTTTGCGCGCCATTGACAAGTCTGGAAAATAATACAATTGTGTATACCAGTGGATAATCGACAACCAGAAAGCCTGAGGCTCAGAAAATCCGGAAGGACTTTCCAGTTCCTCTCTTGACAAAAATATGCTTCAAGATAGTACAGTAAGAGCGAGAATAATAGAACTTCATAGACTAGAAGCAGAAACACGACCACTCGCTTCCATGCTCTTTGGTGTCGATCGGCCCTGCAGTGGTTGAGAGTCGTGAATCGGGGTTCGGTGAAGGAGGATCGTCATAGTATTCATCAGGTACCAAGTCTTCATCTTCATCTTTCTTCGGAGCACCCGCTGTAGCGTTGCGCTGAAAATGGAAACATGAGACCTCCACAGCAGTGAGGTAAACGAATGGAGCACACCTGTTTGCCTTGTGCAAGAGGAATTTCGATGATAGGCAGTACTGGATGTACGTGAATGGGCCACCAGTTTGAGAGGCGGCTCTTGAATGTGATAGGAGTAGTGGCAGACGATACGGCGGGCGGTACGGTTGTGCGTTGAGACTGACAAAATATGAGTCGGAATGTGTGGTTTCATCGATGCAGACACTCACGTTCTCGCGAGGGATATATGAATGCCCTTGGGTTGTGGCGTGCGAAGGAGAGTAGACACGATGTAGAAGGGTCGTAGCGGGGATCTATAATGGTCGAATCAATTGCTAAATGGTGAGAACAAGGGACATACATCTAGGGGATCATGAAGCTGCTCGTTTGGAACAGGAGGAACTACATCCGTAAAGGAAGAAAAGCGAAGGAAATTGCGTAGGTGGCGAAGGAAAACATGTTGCTGTGGATCTCTTGTAGGCAGAGGTATTGGCAGGTTGGGAGCGCAAGATATGAAGGGTGGTGTTGCGGGATTATGGGGGCGGGGACGGCGTGGTATGTCGGACTGTAATGACGCATGTCATTTAATTTCAGAATAGGAGTGAAAATGGACATGTCACATACATCCAGTAAATTCTAGAGAGAATGTTATTACAAGATGGGTAGAGATAGGTAAAGAACAAACTTTGGGGTGTCCATTTGTTACTGTCCCGATGCTGTCCAGAATGTTGGATGGAGTGTTGCAGACATAGATCTTAGAAGAGTCCGTGTAAGTTAATTGGTGCGAGTCAGGCGAGAGAGAAACAATGTAGGGATTGATAATGTGGAATGAGGCAAGGAGCTGGCGGGACTCGAAGGCCCATAGCTTGATCGTGTCGTCACGTGAAGCGCTGGCAACGAGAGCACAGTTGTAAGGACTCGTAGTCCCCTGGCGACGGAAACCCTTTCTTT
>PVXU01011976.1:0-10560 GCA_002994865.1 Rhizopogon parksii | reverse complement strand
CTCAGGATGTTGTCCAGAGTTTCCCCTAGCATCATAGGAAAGACCACCTTCCGAAACACCGTTGGAAGGGCTGCGGTTTGCGCTCGCAGACACTTCGTGCAGCCATCTGGTGCAGACCGCGCGAATGTTGTTGATGTCCCTCCTTCATACAAGGAAGATGGACATCTCTCCCCTCGCCCAGGTAAGTGCAAACTTGATGTACATTATGACCTTTGTCACTGATGTGTATTCGTCGCAGATATGCTTGGCTTTAAGCTGGAGCTTCCCAATCGTGAGAACGGCGTGGCGCAAAAGACACGTCCCATATACCTCGACATGCAGGTATGTCTATGCAATCGAATATTGGTTCGGTGTATTCACAACGTCTAGGCCACCACTCCTGTAGACCCTCGTGTTCTCGATGCCATGTTGCCATACCTAACAGATCAGTACGGCAATCCGCACAGTCGAACACATGCATATGGATGGGAAGCCGAACAGGCTGTTGAGGTTGCGCGCAAGGTAAGTCTGCTGGGTTTATGAGCACAAAGAGACACCCCTGTGACACCTTATAGCATGTAGCGGACCTTATTGGTGCAGAAGCCAAGGACATCGTCTTCACATCTGGTGCTACCGAGACAAATAACATGGCCATTAAAGGTGTCGCACGGTTTAATAAAGACAAGAAAAGGCACGTCATTACGACGCAGACGGTAGGTCGAGCTGCTTAGTTTCATGACCAACACTGATCATCCCTGAAGGAGCACAAATGCGTCTTGGATTCTTGCAGGAAACTTAGTGAAGAAGGATTCGAAATAACCTACCTCCCTGTCGAGACTAATGGCTTAGTCAACCTTGAGACTCTCGAGGCCGCCATCCGCCCCGACACTTGCCTCATTTCGATTATGACCGTAAACAACGAGACCGGTGTCATCCAACCAATGAAGGAAATTGGTGCCATTGCGCGAAAGCATCGTGGGGTATACCTTCACACGGACGCAGCGCAGGCTGTGGGGAAAATACCGCTTGACGTTAACGAAACCAACATCGACCTGATGAGCATTTCAGGGCATAAAATCTATGGTCCGAAGGGAGTAGGCGCTGCTTATGTCCGCCGGAGACCCCGCGTGCGATTGGAACCGATTTTGAGTGGTGGAGGGCAAGAGCGTGGACTTCGCAGCGGTACCTTGCCTACGGCACTTGCTGTTGGCATGGGCGAAGCTGCACGCATAGCCAAGCTGGAGATGGCGGTGAGTTCTTGTTCTCGCACAACTTATGATGACGAAATCCGCACATGCGTTCCATATGGCGCTTGAATCAAGTGGCGTTGATGCTCTAGACTTAAGGTCTTGTTGTGCGCCAGCTTGGTAACGATATCTGTGCAGGGGTACTGATTGAGATTTCTTGTCTGTCTTTCCACCCTTTGTTCCTCATCTGATATATTTTCCAGAGAGATCACACGCGGATCATGCAGTTGTCAGATAGGTTAATCCAGGGGATCAATTCCCAAGTCGAGCACGTAGTTCGCAATGGGGATGTCAATGGATACCCTGGCTGTGTGAACCTTTCGTTCTCGTATGTTGAAGGCGAGAGTCTTCTCATGGCCTTGAAAGTGAGCATAGCGGAACATCTCTGATGATACAATCTCATTTACTTTTGTTGCAGGACATCGCTTTGTCCTCTGGCAGTGCATGTACATCTGCATCTCTAGAGCCTTCGTACGTCCTTCGTGCTCTTGGTACGTTCTTTTTGTGCATCGGCCTTGGCGTGGTTCCTGACGTTTATCTAGGCGCGGCGGAGGACATGGCACATTCGTCCTTACGTTTCGGCATTGGTCGTTTCACCACCGAAGCCGAAATTGATTTCGTTGTAAATCACATCATTCGCGTCGTGACTAGACTTCGTGATATGAGGTATGGTCTCACCCTTACTTTATCGCTTCTACTGTGCTCATAGCCTTCTCCAGCCCGTTGTGGGAGATGGTGCAAGAAGGCATTGATATCAACTCGATAAATTGGTCTCAGCATTAATTTATCCTACTGGACTATTGTCGTTCACATATTTGATGATTTGGCTATTATGTCTACACTTTTACTATACTTTATGTACGCTATGTTATAAGCGGTATCCGAGGTCTTGCTGTGCACGGCCCAAGTTCTTGGCAAAATGGCAAATATAACTGAGAGTTGAAACTCCGCCATAACTTCACTCTTTCTCTTTCAACCACCATGGCCAGACGTTTATACCTTGGCAGTACGAATTCTTTTTTTCATTAGAACTTGAGATACAACAATTCTGATATTGCACAGGACTTCCTCCCGATGCCCGTTCTGAAGACGTGGCTAAGTTTTTCGATGGCTATGGCCGTATCATTGACTGTCGTGTCATGACCGGTTCGTCGGACAAGAGGCGCGCGCCAAATTCAGAACTCACTGGACCTCCATCAGGATTCGGTTTTGTCGAGTTTGAAAGCTCAAAGGTGGATTCAATCACCATGTATCATGGAGACCAGTATCCCAAACATTTTTAGGACGCGGAGGATGCCGTGGATCATTTCAACGGCAAACCGTTCATGGGAGCAAAGTTCGTTTTTCTCATCATATCTCACACCCTTATCCTGATTTTTTTCCGTCTAGCATCGTAGTTGAATTCGCCAAAGAAAGTCGTCCCCGTCGGGATGTTTATGAGAGTGACCGTGGTGGTTTCGGGTATATTTATTGACTCTCAAGGTTCACCTTTTCTGTTTCTCTAACAAGTTCTATCTCTATTTAGGGCTGCTCGCTCCCGCAGGCCTCCCGGTATCCGCCTCATTGTTTCTGGTATTTCTCGTGACACGAGCTGGCAGGTATGACGTTTTTTCGGTTTGTTCCATTGGTGGTGTCCGCGGAGCATATGGAACGTTCATCTCCGTGGAGATCGATTTCCTTTCGCTGGTCGATGTGAAACCTGGGGGCACCGCCATTTTTTCGTTCATGTTCGCTTTCGCTGGCTTTCCACACAATTCAACTATACGAAAGAGGATCCTAACCATGTAATCATCGCTCAGGACTTGAAGGATTTCGGTCGTGAGGCTGGAAGCGTATCGTTCGCTGACATTGATCGCGACAATCTTGGCCAAGGGTGCGTATCGCTGGGCTCTGGTGATTTGCGCTGACAGTCTCGCAGTATCCTTGAATATTTATCGCGAGATGACGCAGACCGTGCTGTCAAGGACTTGGATGGTAAAGACCTGCGTGGTAGACCTGTTCGCGTTGCCTACGATGACGCCGTAGGTGAATCAATGTTGGGATGTTGCGACTTGTCTCACCTGTTGCCCTTAGCGTGGTGGACCTGACAACTACAGGCGCGAGGACCGACGTGATGATCGTCCCCGTGATGATCGTTACAAAGAAGATCGTTACTACAGGGAAGATCGCCCATCCTATCGCCGGGAGCGATCTCGGTCACCACCTCGCCGAAATGACTACGAAGATCGTCGCCCCCGGTCTCCGCCTCCGCCGCGGAGCCATCATGATGAGAAGAAACCTGCAGGGTACGATGATCACCGACGGGGAGGTTATGATGATGACCGCAGAGCCCCTGATTATTATTATGACCGTCGCAGGGATGATGACCGGAGACGTGAAGACCGCGGTGGCAGACGCGAAGAGAAGGACGATCGGTACGACGACAGGGCATTGAGGCACGCAAATGGCGATGGTGGATGGGCACGTTAAAGGATATGGGCAGCCGCTGGATATTTTGCACTGGGCCCAGGGGCACCCCGTCCGTTGTTGGTTTCCCGATCTCTTGTAATGGTCATGGTCTCCTGGAGCTTGGCGTTGGCGTATGTTGGGTCGAACCGGAGAACTGTTTTTGTTTTAGGAGGTCATTTCCCTCTTGGTCCGTATTTCGAACACGATTATGGTGAAGGCATCCCGAATTTCGCGTGGTACCTGTACTTCCAAGCCTCAGCTGAAGGGGGTCGAAGGCAACGTGTGAGAATGAACATGGACATCTTTCCACTGGTGGCGCGTTAACTGCGGAAACATTGACGAAATGAAAGAAGACTTTACGTGTCTACCTTGGTCTATGGAGCGCCTATCCTGAATCAATCCTGAATCGTGTCCCTCATTCATGACACGTCAGCGCTCGATTGCATTTCGGATCATTCCAGAACTGGTAGGCCTTAGGTGTGTCGGCTTACTCACTGATCTATTCCTAGGGACAGTTGTATTTTCATTCATCATGTAATCACGATTCAGTTTTGATGTGCTATGTATACAACAATCTGTGAACCGTTTTCTATTCCCCACCATCCTAATTCTTGATCATCGTTTTGAAGAGGAGCCAGTGTATCATCACGCATCCTCAACCATACGTGCGTGGCATCACGGCTCCGGCGGTTTTTACCTGCGCCCAGAGCCTTGACTACTTTCAGGCGGAAAAGTCCAAACTTCATGGTGGACAGCACGCGCAGCGAAACTGATGAGATAAGACCTTCCGGGGTAAAGTGAGATCCGGGGTGCTCAGCCCAGCGGTGAACTTTCACGTCTGTGGGTATAATTCAAAGGGCGGTGACGCATTTAGCACACAGGTGCATACCAATCAGGTATTTGCTGAGTCGGCCGTCGTAATCAGCTGTTGACTCATCAGGTCTACCGTACTCTGTTCGCAGTATAAGGCACAGTGAACATCGGAGTGACTCCAGTTGAGTCAGAACAAATGAACTGACTAGTGCACAGCGTGACCCATTGCGGGTGATCTTTCATTCTATCTTCATCTCGCCCTGGCACAGTCTTCGCCACGAGAGAAAGATAATATAGTTCACTGTCTGATCGTTCCCTTGCCGAGATCTCAAACAGGAATAATTAAACTAGGCACCACAGCTTCTTGGCCTGTGCTTACCGCTGTCGCGTCAAGGACACGCAAGGGTGGAATCTTTGCTATGACTTGCTGCCTGGCATTACGAGAGAGGTCGCTTGCTGTGGGTCATAAGTATGTTGTTCCCTTGTAAAATATGAAACCTTGATCTAACCTTCTGTTAGTGGATTATTGGTGAGGCGAAGCGTTTCGAGTTGGGGACACCATTCATACAATCTGTCGATATCACTCGAATTGCGGAGCTTGTTACTGGAAAGTGAGAGAACTTTGAGACTGCGTAAAGGTGACGGACGTGACTCCAGGGGAGGGATCTCCTCTACGCCATTAGATGAAAGTATGAGCTGTTGTAAACTGCGGGATCGATGAGCCTACGGAAAAACCGACACAGTGGCACGAACGAGGTACACGGCTCCAGAGAATCACTTATATCCTGCCAATTCCCCAGCTCGTTGCTATCAAAATTGAGGACCTCGATACGCGCCAACACTGCAGAAAGCTTAGTATTTGATAGGGATCTGAGTCCATTGTATCCGAGTTCTGCTGTGCGAAGTTGGGGCATGAATGATGCTATGCTTGTAAATTCTTCCCATGACGTCCAAGTGCCATTCAACTGGATCTCTGAGAGACGGAGGAATGGCGATGCGCGCAGTTGATATGGAGGCGGCTGGAGCCGGTTGCGACTATTTGGAGCGTTAGTATATTCAAAGTGGAAGACACAAGGCTAACTTCAACGCTAGCCGCTCAAGTCGAGGCAGTTCGGCAGTTATCATTGCCACAACGTCCCAACTAGATAAAAGCGTCGCGGATAGATCTAAGCCGCGGATAACTTGATTGCGTCAATCGGGCGATATTTTCGGAAAAGGCGCACAGGCTCACTGGGACATGTAGATAGAATTCTTCCTGGCTCGCTACCAGTCGAAACCTTCTCGCCATCGAGGCTAACTTCTCGTAGACGTTCTAGATTTGCAAATTTGCCTCGGATCTTGTCCAAGTCAACAGCTTCGACCTCTATAGCACCATTTGAGGAGCCCAAAATGATTTTCTCTCGCGACCCATCGCCGTGCGCAGCTTCGACATACTTATCATTTAATGCTTGCAGGAATGAACACCCATAACAAATGGAAGGTGATGGTCGAATGAAAGATCCACTGTTGGGTATCCTTGTGGCCGTTGAGCGCTGAGCCCTAATCACGTATGATATGCTCTTGTTCTTACCGACACTCAAAGTATCGCTTGCCATCTTTGATGCCATCATGTTTGCCGCGACTTGGATCATCCCATTCGACACCAAGCCAGAGGCCAGTTGTGGCGTCGACGGGTCCAACGAACTTAACAGTTCCAACATGACCTGATGGAAGGGATATTCTTGCCCCAATTGCGGGAAGATCTTGACGCACATGCATCGGTCGATGTGGTCCGGTGGTGGTGGCGGACGGCTACAGCATGGGACTTGTGAAGTTCAAAGGTAATAATGATATTATTAGTAAGACTCGAGTATCATATGATGTAAGCATCGCCCTATGCATTTTCGGAGTACCGTTTGTCCGAGTGGGCATTTCCTACAACTTACTCGGTCACCTGGTCTTTTGGTTGGTCCCCCAGTTATGCTAGCTTCTGCTCTTTCCAAGATGTCACGAAACAGCGTATCTGCAGCTGCTATCAGAACGAGGGCAGTTGCTGCTCACATGTCCACCAGCGCCCAAGCAGCACCTCTAGAGCAAGTAGGTTTCTTGCATGCATCGTTCTCACCAGTCTCTTGAGGTTCACATTTGCATACAGCCAGTACTCTTCGAGTCCAATGGCGCCACACGCACCTTTGTCTTGAACCGGCCAAAAAAGCTTAATGCTCTCAATTCTGACATGATTAAGTTGATGGGACCTCAGCTGGAGGTAATAGTGCCACAGAAATTTGTGGAAAGTGCAGATTCTTATGATAGATTGACGCTCTAGAAATGGTCCAAGTCCGACCTTTGCAAGATCATCATTGGTACAGGAGTCGGCCGTGCATTTTGCGCTGGAGGTGATGTTGCGAGTGAGTCTTTAATGAAATCCACGTGGACATTTACTAACCACTTGGAAAAGCTGTACTACAGCATTCACTGGATGATACCACTCGTCCAAAGGCTATAGAATTCTTCAAAGACGAGTGAGTCATTAGACCATGGTTCGGAACGCTTCAATAACTTATCCTACAGATTTGAAATAGACTACATTTTGTCTGCGTTGCCAAAGCCATACGTAACCCTACTAGATGGCATCACAAGTTGGTGTTTTCGCTTGTTCGCACAGCATGCACTGCACTGACATCATCAGTGGGCGGAGGAGTCGGACTTGCTATTGGCGCTCCTTTCCGTGTTGCAACGGAGAAGGCAGTATTTGCCATGCCAGAAACTAAGATTGGTTACTGCCCTGATGTCGGAGCAAGTTTCTTCTTATCGAGGATGGACGGTGAAGTTGGCACGTATCTTGCCCTGACTTCAGCAACTCTTAGTGGCAGGGAAGTCTTGTGAGTAGGGACATATATTTTCCATATAGTCACAGGCTTATCATTCTTGGCAGTGAACTAGGAATTGCTACCCATTTCATATCATCAAGAACGGTACCCAGTCTACTGGCTCGCTTATCTGACTTGGAGGATCCTTCTCCTGCGCTGATTAATAGGACCATTGAAGACCATCATGCGAAACGCCTTCCAGACGAGCCGATTGGAAAACTGACTGGTCGCACACGCCAAGTACTTGACATGGCATTCCGCCATAACACAGTTGAAGAGATTGTGGAAGATCTGACCAAGCTCAGCTCGACCCCTGATGACGCAGTTGCCAAATGGGCTTCGGAAACATTGGATACTTTGCATATGCGGAGTCCTACCAGCCTCAAAGTGGCACTCGAAGCGGTCCGACGCGGGAAGAAGATGACGCTGCTCCAGGCCCTTCAAATGGAGATGGGTATCGCCACGGCTTACTGTGTAAGCTCCCAGAACTTGGTAATCATATTGCGTTGATGTTTAATCTGGCAATTGCAGAGCGGTGCCAGTGGAGATTTCAACGCAGGAATAACCGCGGTCTTGATTGACAAAACAGACGGTCGCCCTGCTTGGTCTCCTGACGAACTCAGCAAGGTTTCCGATGCGATAGTGGGTCAATTTTTTGAGGAAGACTCTAGTTTTCTGAGGACCATGCCTACTTTGACGTCGCCGGACTTCCTTTCGGACGTCAAGCAAAATCCGTTGAAGTTCGCTCTACCTAGCGAAGATACCATCCGACGAGTCGTCAAGTCCAGTGCCAGTAAAGACTCCATCACCCTTTCTGACCTCTTGGCCCATTTTGATAATCTTACTTCGGGTAAGCAAGGTGTTGAAGAGAAAGTTTTGGAAGTAGTAAGGCGCAAGTGTGATGTCACTGGCTCTCGGAGCTCGGAGGTCGTTATTTGGAAATAGTAGTACTATAGTCTGTGCTTGTAGATGTGTCACAGTTTACCTCCCTCGATATCACAATTTGCTTATCATTCTGTCAGCTGTCGCTAGGTTGTCCGCGACCTGGCGGCCCGGAACTGGAGCCCAAAGTAGCGCTAAACTGTATCGTCTTCCCGGCGATGATGAACCTTGATCTTCAGCCGTAAGGAGAAAAGCGTGCTTGATGTTTGACGTTGCGCGACGCGCAGCTTTTCCATTATACCGCACGGCCACCATATTCACTCGAACTCGGACATCGACATTGTCTAAAACTATGATACGTAGATGAAACGATACGACCGAAACCGGGCATTTTTCATGTTTGGAACTATTAGGTTAGAGTGCACTGGCGATATTACTACCTTGTCCACTACGGGATCAACGACGTAGCTGCGATGACTCGATCACATGTACAGAACAGCTACGTCGAAAAAATATCCCAAGGTTGCGTTGACGTCTTCAAATAAAGCTGTGCATTTGTGATGTGACTCGAAATGCGCTTTCCGAGGAATTTTCTGAGAGGCAGCCATTGAAATGAATATAATACTCGGTCGTTCACACAGCAAACTCTCACTTGAAGCACCAATATGGAAAAATTACACTGGAACTCGTTCACACTCCCCACAGCAATGTAGAGTATTGGGGATGAAACTATGCGAGTACTTCAAAAATGTAGCCCCGCGAAATAGAAATGGACTTTTCTGAAGTCATCGCGGAAGCAGTACGTTGTAACTGCCGAACCGTGCATGACTCACTTGTAAACGAACATTGCTAGATCTCTAATCACAGCAATCTTAGATCTGGGCTGTGGAAGATCAGCATTGGAAACAAACCATCTAGTCGGCGCCTGATACATGCCAACGGACAATAGCCTCACGTGTAAGTCATGCGTTGATTTCACTGGCCAGGAGAATGCGGCTGGAAGGGGAAATGGATAGGATCGTAGCAAGATGACACTCATGTCAAATGTTCCTGAGTAAGATGTCTACCAATTGGCCAGGGCTCGACAACAGCTTACAAGGATTCACAGGACTGGGTGTGGCACGACCAGATGATCGGGCTTTCGTGCCAACATCCGCAAGTTTCGGTGAACTCCTGCCATGCTTGAAGGTCCGTTACTACTAGTTCTCACAGAGGCGTACGCGCCCAAATGATGCCGTTTGGGCATTATCGGCGCTGCCGATAGTCATCAATGCACTGTGACTAGGTAACATAGATGATGTGATCCAATCGAGGACGCGCATTGGTGGTTTAAGTATAAAAAGGTGCCGGTGTCCTCTGTTTCTCTATTCCTTTAAATTACAAGCCTGCGGTTCCTTCATCCGCTCATTCACTCACAATGTACCCAATCGACCTACTATCATCTCCATTCCAGCTCTTAGAGAGCGTCATCTCTGTGCTCAGCTCAGCTCAGCTTAGCAGGAAAGAAGCACCGGGTCCACAACCAACCCCTGCTGATTTCGACGTGAACATCCAAACCAACACAGGCTTCCTGCCTGCCAAACCCATTCCGCGACTCCCAGAAGCATACAGCTCATGGGAGAACGCGCTGACCCGCGCACAGCAAGTGCTGGTGCTTGGGGTCAATATCACGGAGGAAGATACCCAGACTCGTTCTGACGGTGAACTCTGGAGAGCACAGATACGCGCAGTAAGCAAACTTGATATGTCATGATGTAAACATAACTGACATGGTAACAGCTCCCAGTGCTTAGCACCAAAGGGCTTAACGGAGACAAGCAACTATTACGTCGCGCACACAAAGTGCTCGCATTCCTTGTTCACTTCTATGCCCATTCGATACCTGACCAGACGGATGGTTCGATAATCATACCCCGGTCTTTGGCAACTCCATTACTCGAAGTATCTGCTATATTGCGGATGGCACCGGTGCTTACGTTTGCCGATTCTGTTTTGTGGAACTGGGATCTCATAAATCCTGAACTTCCGGTGACCATGGAAAACATCAATTTCGGAGTAGAACTCTTCTCTGGTACTGAAGACGAACGGAATTTTTGGCTCGGTAATGCCAGAGTTGAGCTACTCGGCGTGGAGATCCTACACATTATTAACGAATACCACAATCTTCCCAATGTGTCCGACCTCGCTTCCATCTGCAAAATCAACCGCCTCTTGACCCGTCTTTCAGCAATTGTGAGACGGATTGAAGAAACCATGGCCTCCATGCGCGAGACTGTCGATCCCTCCACGTTTTACTGGCAGGTTCGGCCTTGGTTCAATGGAAGTGCTAGTGGACCTTCGGG
>PVXU01011954.1:8753-34879 GCA_002994865.1 Rhizopogon parksii | reverse complement strand
GCGACGATGATTTGAAGAAGTCAGACATGTTGTAAAGCGGGAAACAACACAAGCTTGAGCTCTAGAGTAGTAGAATTTGGCAGATGGTTGAAGTGAACGAAGTTCAGTCTCGGGAGCAATGCAACGAATTTGGAAAATTAACATTTGAGGTTCTTTATCTGTATTGCGATTGCAACGAGCAGTCGTATACGTTCATGGGCGCACGCGAATCCACAGGACGCAACACTGAATCTGAAGATGCAGTCTCGGATTACTATGAGCTCCTTGGTGTAGAAGAATCGGCCAGTAGCGAAGAGATCAAGGTACGGTACATCGACTCGAGTCGAGTCTCGGAGCCTGAGTGTCTATGATCTGATTGTCTTCAAGAAAGCCTTTAGAAAATTAGCTCTGGTCCATCATCCTGACAAGAACCAAGATGATATAGAAGGTTCTACGAAAAGATTCGCCGCTATTCAGCAGGCATATGAGGTGCGAGTTCTTACCCCCTGCCAGTGATATCCAGGCTAATCACATATGTCGGATGTCAGGTTTTGAGTGATGATCAGGTTAGTACCTGCTATTTAGGGTTCCTGCACATTGTAATTGACTATCTGGTGCAAGTAGGAAAGAGCCTGGTATGACTCTCATAAAGCATCTTTGGCACCAGAGCCAGATGCAGAAGCTGTTTTTGAGGACATTCGAAGAGGCGCTCCGCCTCCGCGCGCGCGCGACAGGGGCCTGACTGTCAGACATCTCGCTCAGTTCTTTGATACGATTATCTGGTCAGGTTTTGATAATGACGAGAATGTGCGTTCCACTGCTTTCCGTCATCAAGCATGTTCTCATCGTACATTATTTCTTTTCATAACCACAATGCACAATTTGAATGATATCCACTCCCTATCACAACCGCCAGAGCTTCTTCACAATGTATCGCAATCTCTTTACACGCTTGGCGCAGGAGGAAAACCTCATCTCTGAGATCGAGTATCCCTCCTTTGGAGATGCCTCGTGGCCCTGGACCGCGCCAAAGACCGCAAACCAGCCCGTTGCGCGCGATTTCTATAATGCGTGGCTTAACTTCGCAACTCTCAAGGATTTTATATGGATGGAGCAGTGGAATCTCTCGGAGGCACCTGATCGCCGAGTGCGACGGTGAGTAGTTGTGTCTGACACATTCTTTGGCTGAGTATTTTTAGTCTCATGGAGAGAGACAATAAAAAGGCTAGGGATGACGCGCGCAAGGACTATAATGAGACTATAAGAGTAATTATTCTTGATCTGTTTCACTTCAAGAAGTTCTAAATACTGGCGCGCAGCAACTGGCCCTTTTCATTCGCAAGCGCGACCCGCGGTATAAGGTTCACCTCGCTGCACAAGCTCAGATCAATAAATCATTATCCCAAGCTAAAGCCCACACATCTGGATCCTCTACACCGCGCCCACAGCTCGCCACGCCTTATGTAGAGCAAGATTGGCAAAGAGTTCGCAGCACGGATGATGGTGTAGATGCAGACCTCGATTGGGCGGCGGGCGAGGGAAACGCGGAGGAATGGGAATGCGTCGCATGTGGGAAGACATTCCGTAGTGAGGCCGCATGGGACAGCCACGAGCGCAGCAAGAAGCACATGCGTGAGATCGAGAAGCTGAAAAGAGAGATGTGGCAAGAGGAGGAAGCGATGGGACTGGTTGCAGATAACGGAGAAGGTGAAGAGGCGGAAGGAGACTTTGATGGCGAGTTTACTCCTCCACCCTCACCAACGCTACCTCCAGAAACAGTAATCGGAAACGGAGAGCCAGATAAACTCGGTCTACCGGCAGGGGGACCGTCTAAAGACGATGACCATAAAAAGGGCAAAAAGAAGTCTAAACCCCAAACGAGATCGTCAGACGATGGCGACGTACCGACACCCTCCAGTGCACCACTAGAAAATGGGGATGTTTCTCAGGATGCAACGTCCTTGCAGCCCGAGCTTACGAAACGGGAGAAACGAAAGCTCCGTGAGGCGAAGAAGGCAGCTAATCCCGAGTCAGAGCGCAACATAATTGTATGCACTTATATCGCGTTGCGGCGACTGGTGTACTGACATACTCATAGGTTTGCAACGTGTGCAACACGCCATTTGAGAGTCGCACTAAGTTATTTACACATATCCGTGAATCAGGACACGCACTTGCGGAACCCGAAGAGCCGCTACGGGGGAAGAAAGGGCGCAAGGGGCGATAACGGCTGGGTTAGATGACGATGAAGATATCGCATACAAGATATGATGTCTTACTCGAAGGCCTAGCGTTTCGAGAGGAGCGAGGATGTACCATGGCATAAAAAGTTTAGAACGGACGTGGCTGGCGCATGCCCTACATCCAATCCTCGGAACATACCCTCCATTCTTTCAAAGCATGGTACTGTTATCGGGCGGGGTTTCTTTGCATGGTGGATCTTGGTGAACTCCAAGATTATACAATCAGCTTAATCAAATTCCAGTACCGATAAAATAAACACACAACACAAGCACCCTAATATTGAGCAATATAGAACCCCCAACTATCCCATAAGTTGCGAAACGTCTTCTGGTGGGTATTTGGTCTGAGAAAATGTCAAGAGCCTGCGGATATGAGTCAGTTGGTAACTCGAAAGAGCGGGAATGAAAATAGAGGGGGGGAAAGTGAGATACGAAAGAAACGATACGAACCGCTTAAGGCTCTGTATATATTTCCTGCTCACTTCGTCGTTCAGCACGTGTGCGACCTGGTCCGTAGAAATCTTTTCGCGGGCGGAGCGTTCATGGATACTAGAAAAATATCAAACGTTGATTGTCTGACAGCGTACCACTAGGATAATCACGTACCCCACCATGGTAACTCCGATGGGCCATGGTGCATTACCAATGGACAAGCGAAGGTATGAGTCATTCGCTTTCTGGTACTGCCGCTTTTGCATATAATAGACTATTTCAGCTATGCGTACAAGCATGTCTGGTGGTAAACTCTGAGATGATTGTGAATTAGCTTAATGGTCACACTTCCGAAAAATGAAACGTGAAAGAAAAGGGAACGGAACGGAAGTGCAAACTCACTCGTGAACGAAGTGTCTTGAACAGTGGCTTTAGATACTCAGCAGACTGTACTTGCGTTGCAGCGGCCAGTTTTCCCTGATGAGTCTGCTTGACGTGCTCTGTTTCTGCATCAGACACGGAGAGTTGACACATGAAAAAAAACGCACCTGGTCGTTCATCCATTGCCTCCGCCCACTCCTTAAGCGTCCGCTTGAGTGCGTAGTATATGACGGGGTACAACTTGTCCGGATCTGTCTTTAACAGTCCCAAATCCACCATGGCTACAGTTCCACTGCTATTATTCACGTCACCCTCTTCCTTCTTCTTCCCCTTGTCGTTTTTGGCTCTCAATTCCCTCTCAACGCTCTCGACGTCCTCCAGTGCCTTCCTAAAATCATTCGTCCCGGCTTTCTCATGCCCACGCTCTTCGATGAGTTCAAGAGCACGCAGACGCAGGCGCCGGTCGCGGTCGCTTTCACCAAAAAGTCGGATCGGCTGACCTTTGGCTCGCAGTCGGCGAATGGCCTCATTGTTCGGGATGTTAAATGCACTCTCTAATATTGCCGAATCTGAGTCGCGGCTTTCCGGGATAGGAGTGTTAGAAATAGAGCGAGACGAAGTGTTGGCCTGTTCTCCATCCCAAGCAAACATGAATCCCGACTGGACTAGCGGTTAAGATAACAGGATGAACTTACCTTCTGCTTCTGTGCGCTTCTTGCTGTCGCTGCTGCGTTCCTCTCTGCTTCCTTTGCAGCCCTTTCTTTCTCTTTCTCCTCGCGTGCTAGCCGTTCTTCTTCTTCTTTGATGCGCTCGAGTTCACCGCGACGCATGTATTTAGAGGGACGCATCTCTGCATCATTCTGAACGACCTTGCGCTTGAGTGCAACTTCAGCTTTGAGAGCATCCATGATGATGGATAGGAATTAAGTACTGTAATAGTATGTCCTGGACTTAATTGTAGTGCCAGTGCTTACATAGCGGCTGTACTCCTGCTGACTAATCACTTCCTCCGTCCAAACCCGATCAAAGTGTTTCCCCCCACTAACTTACGACCGCAACCAACACAAAAATGTCTGACTCTGAGGCTGCTGATTTGTCGAGGTCTGTCTGCACTTTTTTTGTCGCTCTCGTTTGCTCACGGAATATTAGCAAATATGTCTTGCAAACCGCTGGCTTTGATGGTATGTCGTCCTCGCTCCCTGTTTTACACTAGCTAAGTGATTTCCGTTATATCCAGCCCGGTTCCCGAATACCAACCAGACGCGTCACTGGTGAGTAGCAAGATTTTTCTATTGTGCAGCGCGGATTCTGACTATGTCATGTTACAAAGCTTTCAGAACTACACGGACTACTTCAAGTGTGTCGCCGCCAAGGGTGAAGAGTTCGCGCCATGTAAACAATTCAAGCGCGCGTACCACTCATTGTGCCCCAGTATGTTCCTTTTCGATCTCGTTGTGCTCAGCATCCTAACTATGCATCTTTTAGATGAATGGGTAGGTGTTCAATACCGTGGTGCAGAATCTGAGTCCTTATGCACGTTCTCATATCCAGATAGCAAAGTGGGACGAGCAGAGGGAGAATGGAACGTTCCCTGCGTCACTCGACCCTTGATTGTATATGCTCTTGCACATTTCTATTCAATCATAGACTTGACTGAAACGCTATTTTTTCTTGAGAGGATTTCTGCCAACTTTTATATGCGGGATTTACTATATTTCGTAGTTCTGAGAAAGATCGTTGCCCAAGAGGTCACATTTGTGCTTAAGATGGCTTGCAATTGGCAACTGCAACATCCTGATGACCTTGGTTCTGCTCTTGGCTTACAAAATTGAAGTTTCGCCCTCGATGTTTAGTCCAATTTAAGAATGTGATACCGTGATATCCCACGTGCTTTACAAGTTGTCCGTCAGCTACTATTGCTTAGAACTTACTTGCATGTCCACAACGAACGATGGACGGGATCAACCTCAACGCTCTGAGCGAGAATGCGACGCGCTTGGGGATGAGGATCCAAGAGACAATAGCTGAACATACCAGGGATTTGACGCTGATCAGGGGTGGGGGCTCGCTGTTTGACATGGCGGACGACAAGGCGAAGAATATCACAAAGCAGCTCGAGTCAAGCAGCGACCGCGAAAAGCTGGATGCCATGAAACGATTGATCGCGGTTTGTACCAGTCAGAGCAGTATCATTTTTGAAATCATAACACCTCGTGTCCCCAGTTAATCTCAAAGAACCGCCCCGTTTCCTCATATTTCCCCGCTGTAGTCAAGAATGTAGCCAGCACGAACCTGGAGCTGCGCAAGCTGGTCTATATCTACCTCCTTCGCTGTGCACCGTCTGAGCCTGATCTGGCATTACTCTCAATCAATACCTTCCAGCGAGACCTCGCTGACCCAAGCCCTCTCATACGCGCTATGGCTCTCCGCGTGCTTAGCGGCATTCGCGTTCCTACTGTTGCTGCAATAGTGCTCATGGCTGTCCGCAAGTCGGCTGCAGATCCGAGCCCGTATGTTCGCAAGGCTGCTTCATTGGCTGTTATGAAGGTATACAAGTGAGCCTACACTATTCTTGGGTATAGTTCATCTCATAGGACATGCGTGTCAAGACTGGATCAAGCACACTACGCAGCTCTGGTTGATATCCTGGTGACTCTTCTCCGTGATCGCTCCCCACTTTCACTTGGCACCGCCGTACTCGCTCTCGACAATGTTGCTCCATCTCGGCTCGATCTCCTCCACATGCATTTCCGCCGGCTCTGCCGTGTCTTGCCAGATATAGACGCATGGGGGCAGGTCGACGTTCTCCGTGTACTTGTGCGGTATGCCAGAACAATGTTGCCTAAGCCTGTTCCTGAGAGTGAGAGACAAGGGGAGGAAGAGGACAAAGATCTGAAGCTCCTGCTGGTCTGCGCAGAACCCCTCTTTATGAGCAAGAACCCTGCTGTGCGCACATTCATTCACTCCCATAAAAACCTTTTTGATAACACAATCAGGTTGTCCTCGCCGTCGCACGAGCATTCTACTACCTCGCTCCTCTATCTATGCTCTCGAAAATTGCTGCACCTCTTCTTCGCCTCCTTAATGTGTCGCGTGAGATTGAGCGCGTGGCACTGGCTTACTTGCTTGTCGTGGCACGTTCCCATCCAGTACGTGTTTCCGCAAATATATCGACCAAGGAGTTAACTCATTCATTGACTGACATTCTGAACTTTTGATCCTGCTCCAATTTCGCATTCACTTATTCTTTCATACAGACTCTATTCGTCAACTCTCACACCCGCCTTCTTGTGCGCACTGATGATGCAGAACAAGTCAAGCGGAGCAAGATTTGCATTCTCCTGGCATTGTGCACGGTTGACAATCACCAGGCATTACTGCGAGAGTTCGTGGTGGGTTTTCCAAACTTGTTCAGAGGTACGGATGCTGATTGCAATTATATGTGCTTTTGGTGACAACCGATGGTGTCTGCCTACGTCTCAATCTAATTTTTCATTACTGTCGATTCTCCCATCCGTCACAGGACTATGCTCAGGATACAGATGACTCTGTTGTGGGCGATGCAATTGACGCCATTGGACGCATTGCCCGTTTGGTTCCCCCCTCTACGCCTCAGTGCCTTACTGCACTCATGGGGATGATTAATAGCAAGCAAGGTCGATGTCATATCTTTATTTTCCCCTCATATCACAGGCTGACATGTTTTGATAGACATCATTGTCTCCAACGCAGTTCTTGTACTCAAGTCCCTCGTCCAAAATCAACTCCTCACACCTTCATCCACCTCTACCACGACGCTTGCACCTTCTTTCTCTTCACAGCTTACGTCGTCCGTTCCTTCGCTGATATCAACAACATCCATTCCATTATCAGCCCCACCTCAAGTGTCCTCCGCGCCCCCATTGACCACCACAACTCAAGCCCCTCTATCCATTATCGCCCAGCTAGCTCGGCGCATTGATGATATCCGTCACCCTCACGCGCGAGCTTGTGTGCTGTGGCTCGTCGGCCAATACGGGACAGTCAGTGGGGCTGGAACAATGGTGGAAGGCGTGGCAGATTGGGCACCAGACGTGCTACGCAAGGCAGCGAGGAGCTTTAAAATTGAGGTGCGTTTCAACCCCCGTCATCACCCACCAGCCCATGCCAACTCCTACCAGGCCTCCCTAGTTAAACTTCAAACCCTCACTCTTGCTGCAAAACTAACACTCCTCGCTCCTGTGAACCGCACGTTCATCCTACTCGCACGATATGTCCTCACACTGGCCCGATATGATGAAGACTGGGATGTGCGTGACCGTGGGAGGATGTTGGCGTCACTTCTCGTGGGTGCAGTCGCGGGTGTTGTGAGCAGTGATAGTGAGGAGAGCACTGGGGATCGTTGGGGTAACGAGGAGCAGGGAGGAAGTCCAGGTGGTGTGGTGTTGAGAAGGGAGCAAGTGATGCGAGTGTTGTTCGAGGGAAAGACTGGGACAATTGAAGAGGAAGCAGTGGCTGGTGAGTGTTCCTGTTCTTCCTGTTTTTATCACTACACAATTATGAATCTTTTTCCCTTTTTTTTATCTTCAACATCCGCCATTTCACTTCCTGCTGACCATGACCCTCCGTAGACCCTCATCCACTCGGAACACTTGCCCTCGTGATGGAGAGGGATAGTCTGTATCTACATGAACACGACGACGAAGATACCTCGGTGGATCTCCCCGAGTGGCTGGAACAGGGCATTGATCCTGCTTTGCGCGATAGCGATGACGATGCTCCCCAAGCTGTGTCTTCGACGCCTGTGGTTCAAGCGATTTCCTCTCAGGGAATACCGTTCCAACATGCGGTATCATCCGCGAGTGTAACGCCGATCGTGCTCACGCCCACAGGGGGATCAACACCAAAGGATACGAAGGACTGGAGGGACTTGGACAAATTCTACGCAAGTGAAAGCGAGTCTGAGGAGGAAGAGGAGGAGGAGGAGGAGGAGGAAGAGGAGAGCGAGGCAAGTGGAAATGATGACGATAGTGGTGACGATGATGAGAACTCGGAGGATGAAGAGGAAGAAGTGGCAAAGTACGACTCTGACCCAAGTCATGACAGAACACAATAGCTGGAATTGGACTTACATGGGACTCACAAATCCTCCTCACATAGCTTAATCACAAGCAAACTGGAGCTCATCAGGCAGTAGACTCAATACACCAGTAGACATATCATCATTCCTGAAAATGTGAAGGGGAGGCAATATGATACAACATCGCCCGAGGTCGTTCCTCATCGCGATAACCATTGCCAAGAAAGCTAAAGAAAGGTCCGGGAGAAATATGAGAGGAAATGAGGAGGTAGAGAGACAAGGGAGCAAGGGCTATGAGACAACATTACTACATGTGCAAATTATACTCATATGCCTGCTCTACACCTGGGCGCCCTCAGGAAGCTTATAATACAGCGGCTATCGGTGAAGTGTTAGTTCTGTGAAATGGGCTTGTACCTGGCTAAAGCCTCACAGTGTTGAAAACGTGGTAATAATGCTTGTTGACACCTCCATCATTCTCGTTACCATAGTACTCCATCGGGAACCACTGTCATGCGGTTAAGAGTTAGCACAACAGGACACAGCAAGGAGGTAATAGATCTACTTACATGGTCCTCGGGAAGATCTTCCTTCCATACCCTTAACATTCGATCTTTGAGAGTCTGGTTCACGAGCTGGAATCCATGCCGGGGAACGACAAACTGCCCGATTTGCAGCTCTGTATCGGTAACGATACCTCTCGAGACGCGGGCGTATGAGGTCCGGTAAAGGCCCCTGTACAAGATATACTCGCACCTGCATGTGATAATCATGGGCTGGTGGCATATCCGGTGACAGTACTCACCAGCGATCCCAGTCCTCTGGGTCAATGTCATGTAAAATACCATCATGCACCAGAATCTCGTAAGGTGCAGCTGTGGGAATCATTAGGAGCAACACAGGTATTGATGAAGAGGGCACTCACGTCTGCTGGCATGTGGTTTTGTGATCACATATCCAAGGAAAATAACGGGGCGAGGGTACGACTTCGCCATTATGCGTGCGAGCTCTTTGCTCTGCAGTTCACGGTCCAGAGGGTCTTGTTCTAACACCACGTTCATGAACAATCGTCCAGAAAAGAAGCTGGACAAAGTACCTTGCCCATTATGTGATATGACTACAGTTACCTCTGTGCCGTACACATCGAGGACAGCCTCGATCGCTGGCGCGAGCTCGCCATGTGGTGAGGGTAGGAGGTGGTGGTGAGAGTGAACAATGGGGAACTAGCAGTGGGTGAGTATGATTCGGAAGGAACCGTCACAACGTGAACCTTAGAGAGTAGAGCAGCACCCCACGTATGCATGTTGGGTCCTGGGCCCAAGTCGACATACTGAAGTTTGGTCATTATTATGTCTCTGCATGGTCGAACTGAAGGAGGGGCTCACATATCCGAGATCTTCGAGGGCGACTCGTGTCCTGATACGAAAGGATGATCAACCGAGATCTAAGTCGAAGGACGCAGCATACTTACAAGTCACGATTTCCAAATACCGTTCGCTACAATTGATCAGTACAGCAGCATTTCATCAGTCAGCATCATGACCTACATGCAGATCAGTCTCCAGAAGGCCGACCACGTCAAGTTGCATATCTCTTTATGGCACAGTTGGTAGCTAGGAACCTTGGAATGAATACCCTTACCTAATGAGATCTCGGATCAGCCTTTGGCTGTCGTACCCAACGTTATCGATACCGAAATGCACTGTCCATATTCCAGCATTGAATATCCGTGTACCCGATTTATAAGGTCTTGGTCCAACGGGTGGCCAGCGGTATATTGTTACGAGGACAGCAGAAAGCGAGAAAAGGGCAAGGAGATGGCGAGCAAAAATGCCAGTTGAATTTGGAATATAAAAAATACTGCTGGGTGCAGTTCCTTTTTTTGATGACCAATCGAAAGCAAAGGATATCGCGACCATTTGCGCGATAAGAACCCTAATCGATTACTATTTTAGCAACACAGATGGGCTTGGAACTTTGTAGAAAACTTACAAGTCTGAGCGCTCACGCAAGTATGGACCCCCTGGCACGAATGCATAGGCGACTGTCCACACATTGGCAAGGTAGAACAGGACCGTGACGAAGTACGCCATGGAATACGTCCTCCCCGCCTTTTTCTGCTGTGTAGATTGTTGAATAATAGAAGGGAGCACTGACATAACAAAGACAGCCAAGTTCAGTCCGCCGACAAAGCCCGTCCAGTCCCTAAAGCGGTACATCACGAATGCGCCTGCGCAGCCGTAGCTGAACCATAATGGACTGCTAAGCCAGCGTGCAGGAAGGAGTGTCGGTATCGAGAGACCTACGGCCTGTGCGATCAAAGTGAGTGAGCCGTAGAGATGTGGCAGGGGGCCTTTGGGTTGGCCTTCTTTATACCCTGTCCAGGACCACGCGATGATAGTACTTGAATCTATGAAAAAGCAATGGAGGGTGAAGATCATGCTGCCGAGCGCAATAGATGTAGCAAGCCATCTGAACGAAGAAGCCATAGAAGCCCCGGTATCTTTTAAGCTACTTGCGTGTTTTTCTCCTTCCTTTGCGGCCTCTGGAATCACGGACGGACGAGTGGCGAGTTCATATAACGCGCAAACTGCTAGGAAAATTCCTGTTCTGTTGTATCCTCCAGACCTCTCGTTGAGCATAGGCCATACTTCGAACTGGTTAGAGGGGCTCAAGGTATGCCAGTGCTACAACATACCAGGGTTTGTTGAGTGATTTGCGTGTTTCGCTAGAGATAACAACACAAGTCCTAGACCCAGCACTGCGTCACATTAGCGAGCGGTAGTAATCCCGTTACGTGGCGTAACACTCACGCAAACCTTGGTACCCATCTTTCCCAGCTGACCAAACCGTAGTCTGCGCTAGCAGGATCACCACATTCGCAAAGTTGACTGTGAACAATCTATACAGGGGGCTGCTCAGAGCATAAGACCCCAAACCTGCCAGAATTGCCACCGCCCATAATGTGATCTGACCGCTGCGCGTCAGTGCCCAAGTGCGCAATGGCGCAATGCCCAAAAGCACGGGGGAGAGCAGGACGAGTAAAGATAATTCTGAGCCCGAAATTGCAAGTTCCCAGACCGAGAAATAAAACAGCGTGGTCATGAGGGATGTGAAGATGGACCAGAAAAGATATGCTGCAATAAAGTTAAGTAAAATTCAAGTAAGTTGGAACGGCGAAACGTACACAAATACACGTCCGAGATAAGACTCACGACAGTTCTTGCATTTGGAGAGAGCTTAAGGATAGTCCGCATTCTCTGAACAAGTGTATCTCCTGAAGCCTGGCCGGCTGTCTGCTCATATGCTAATTTGGTCGGCCCTTCCACTTTGGCTTCAGTCACACCACATGACTCTTTGAATGGCGCGGTAGTAGATCTATGTAATACGTCAGACGGTGATCATACAAGGTAATGTACTTGATTATACATGTCATTACTCTCCATGCTGGTATCCAACGAAACACCGAGTACAATCTGGATAAATGAAAATTAATGCCAAATATATGCGTTGTACCTTATCATACCTGCAAATTGGAGTCTTTGAAGTCAAGCTCAGCGATCGAGTCAAATAGAACATCGAGTAAGATCAGCGACCACTCGAAAAAAGAATAGCGGGTATAGGCTAGATTGTTCGCAACTGTCAGTTCTAATTCACGCGGATAATATCAGTACGACCTCCGGGAACCCTGTATACCTTGTGCTGGATGAAGAAGTATACCATGGGTATGATTAATGCAAAGAAGCTATAACAAGGAAATAAGCTGTATGCATGCTATCATAGGGTGCTTGATATTACTGACCTTGTTGCAACATATCGGCTATGCCATACTGGTTAGTATACTTATAGGTACAACGATATTAAGGTAATGTTCACCGTTGTCGACGCGCTTTCACGTGCCCAATAGGGGTACACAGGACGCCTCCCCACATCCATGGCACGTTGAACAGGATATACATGATCATAAGAACGTCGTGCACATCATGATCATCATTGGACGTGATGTACACCCAACCCCCGCACAACAGGGTCCGAATAATGCCTACAACAAACAAGAAACCCGGCCAACTAGTGTTTGGGGATTGCGTGAGAAAATACTGCAAAGATACAAGAATAAAGCGTGGACCTAATTGGCCATCATGAACAGGCGACACAAGCGAAGATATTTATAATAACCGACCAGATGTCAAAGCTATAAGTATCTGGAAAACATTACGCTCCGGGTACCAGTCACCGATGCTGTGACAAGCAACGGTGAATAAGTATTCGGGCTAAGAAACTCGAACCAACATACGTAGCTGAGACTGACGGAAACCATTCGTCAGGGTATCCAGCGACGCCATTCTTCACGATTTTCTTGTAATGCAACACGCAGCCGAGGAACAGGGCAGCACCGAACGCGATAAGCGCGAGGTATGTGTGAGTCGCAACGACATGCGATGCATTAATGACAAGACGTCGAGCTCCCTTGCTAGGCGGATTCGTAAGGGGCTTTTGGCGACCCGCCATGGTCAATTAGAGTGGATAGTTTCAGGTCGCGCAACGTGTCCACTCGCAAGGTGCATCTTTGGTCACGTGATGGTGATTTAGAGTATGTAATTCGATGGATGTGACGTTCACAACTTGTACATAGACTCGGACTCGATACCAAAGGACATAGATATGGGCTCACTAGTCGGTTCACCTCATATACCGATCACCGTCTTCACTGGATTTCTCGGCGCAGGAAAGACCTCCATAATTTTGTCTCTTCTCCCATTACTTCCGAAGGACTATAAAGTGGTTTTGCTCAAGAATGAGTTCGGAGATATTCAAGGTACGCATAATTTAATTTGCTGCACCGTCATCGCGTTGAAGAGAAATTATAATTATTCTCAGTTGACAGTCAGTTAGCCAAGCAGTCCAGCTTGACTGCCGTCAGTGAGATTTTGAATGGCTGCATGTGTGTTCACATTTTCCCTCTCATTGCACTTCTTAATCCACCTCATCACATAGGTGTTGTGTACTTGTTGGTCAGATGGAAACTGCCCTTCGCGAGATCCGAGGTTCTTTCAGTCCCGAAGTCACTTAGTCCTTCATTACTCACTATAACTACCAGACAAATACCGCCCTGATCGAATAATCATTGAATGCTCGTGAGTTCACCCAAACATATTAGCTCTTCGCTTACTCGCCATGGAGTCAGAGGATCTGCCTTTCCCGCTACATTAGCGTTCCAGATCCGTGAGCTCGAGCGAGAGACAAATAGGGATCTTCGACTTGATGCGATAGTTACCGTCATCGATGCAGAGAATTTCACGGGGTACGAAGATACGTCTCCCACGGCCAAGATGCAGGCAAGCTACTCGGATATCATCCTTATAGTACGTACCTTGAGGTTCATGAATGAGGCAACTTCATTAAAGTGCCCAGAACAAGCACGAGCATGTCGAGGAACGCGCTCTAGACATGCTGATTGACAATCTTAATACCCTGAATCTCGACACTCCCAAGATCAAATGTAATGGTCGCAACGGCGTTGACCCAAACGTTCTTTTTGGCGTCGATACCAAGCTCTTCATGGATCCAGTTACTCAAAGTAGCGAAGATAACCATGATGAAGTGAAGACGCTGACGGCATACCGGGGATTCCTGCCGATATGTCACGACCACAAGCATCACGAGAAAGATTCTTGCATCTCGCGTGAGGAGGTGAATGTGGACAGGGGTATCCTCGAGAGTGCTCTCGCATCTCTAAATAAGGACAGCGTATGGAGAGTAAAGGGATTCGTTCGCCTCGATTCTGCGATTTGGATCTTGAACTGGGCATTTGGTCGGTATGACTTGATCCTGTTCAAGGGAGATTCTTCCTTTATGCAAGATGCATCTATCAGGCTCACTATTATGGGAGACAAATATGAGCTGAGTCGTAAACCCATTCCAACGGCGGTCAAGAAGTTTTGTGCCGATCTCCAAGTTCAAGTAGCCTAGGTAGTATACAATGTGACGTATTTCACTTTGAAATTTGACTATCTAGGATAGCTGACAGGAGATAAGACTAGTAAAGAATTTCGTTGTCTCAAACCAAAGCAAGTTCCCACCGAACTACATGTTGTCAAGGACAATGCCTGTTCACGAGCGATGATGTTCTCCTATGTCTTTTCTACAGGTCAGTCAGGCAGCGTCACCCCGGGCCAGTCCGACCAGGAATACTGAGAATTTTAACGCAACAGCATCCTCCTTCTTCCATCTACCCGTAGATGGTGAAGACAAAACCGCCGAGGATCTGCCTATCCATCCGAAACATATTGCATGGTCACCACAACCTTGTTCTTCAGCACAAAAAGAAAAGTATTGCGACAGTTCAAGATCCTCAACGAGTCATGGTTGTTTTAACACCCCCGAAATGCTCCAAGTGATTTCTAGCGATGACTTGTACTGCATCCTCGGTATCCCTAGGTCCACGACAATCGACAAGGTGACCATCAGACGCGCCTATCTTTCTCGAAGCAGGGCTTGCCACCCAGAGTACGTTCCTGGAATCTATGACTTCCAGTATCTCATTTCGCTTTGCACTTAGCAAATTTCCCGGCAATCCCGATGCGACATATGCCTTCCAAAAAGTCTCCGTTGCATACGATGTCCTCAGTAATCCCTCCTCGAAGCGCATTTACGACTCCCGTCCCACACACTCGCGCCACAAATACGACTTCTTTGCCCAATCCTCGCCCCATGCAGACGAGACGTTGAAAGGCGTTCTCTTGAGCGTATTCAGTGACTTTCTCGAAGGAGATTTTGAGATGATACGCACATTGCTCAGTAAGTGCAACCTAGTTCTGCGTGCGTGCATATATGCTCATGTCTACTTCCAGGGGCTATCAGTGACCTGAACCCATCACTTGGGTTGGGTGACGATGGCATAGATTCTGTTCTTTCAGTCCTATTGAGTGTCAGAGAACGTATCTTAAGTGAATTATCTGCCATATCATCTGTAACAACTGATCTCACACCTCGAACAAATAGCCTGTCGCACATGTGTCGTTGCTCTCCATGGAGAGCTCACTCGCGCCCTTGAGATACAAAGCGCCTTCCGCCAGCTTCCTTACTTCGACATCACTGGCCGATCTCGGCTTACCATCCAACTAACACGCATCACAATCTCCCTACCTGTCACTCTCGAAAATGCTATTCAGGCTCAGTACACCAAGCCCGCATCTGCTCATCCTACAAACCACGACCGAGAAAAGGACATGGATGATTTCGCGCTGCTGCCCAGGCGTATCGTTCTTCTCATCAGGGGTATCGACGTGGTCCTTGATCGTATGGAACGGATTCTAGGATAGACTCTTCTGCAGATACTATGACTGCTACTGTTAGTTTCATCTCCGTTTTTTATTCTGAAAGTAGTGACCGCACACCGCACACCTTCTCACTGATCTGCCCATAGATTACACCTACAGACAGCCATTCCTGTACACCACGTATATGTACTTATACCAGCACTTCAAAATGCTCATGCAACACATGTCGTCAGAACTGGTGTGATCAGTTCAATCGAATAAATGGTACATTTCTCGCACATATTACTGTTCAACATGATGATAACCTAGTATTTCTGACGACTACAAGAAGAAACGAAGTGACACACGCGGACGAGGAGAAGCATAGATCAGTCGAATAAACGAACCATTTGGGCCCATAAAGAGGAATAAGAAGCTCAAATAGAGAGCCTCACTAGAAGTGCAGAAGCTAAGAAACATAGAGCAGAGAGAGAGTAATATACACGGACGAGTTGATTTGAATTAACCTTGATGCCCATACGACACAGACCTCTGGCTCTGTGACGGGGAATTCAGGAATAGACAGCGGATAGACAAAATAAACGACTGACAACATTCATCCACACCTGATTACCCTGAGCGGGTACGATCTCTTCAAGCATGTATGTATCCGACGACGGCTGGCACCCATATGTCCCATTTGGCTGCGCCGCCGCCGCAAGTAGGTGACCATAGCCCGGTGGGTCCTGAGCATCTCCGTTGGCAGCTCCATCGTCATGAGGGCCAGAAACAGTGGGACCAGTAGTCATCTGATTCTCAGGGTAAAATGGGTAGAATAGCCCAGTAGGTACCTCTGCGAGCTTATCCTGTGTAGTACCATTGCCCATAGACCCCTGAATCCCTTTTATAGGATTCGTGTTTGCAACGGCACCGCGCGGAAGCGGACCATAAACGCCGGGCCCCATACCACCTCCACTTGAGTAGGGTGTGTGAGACATCGTGGGCGTCCCAGGATGCACGCGCAATTGTGGTTGAGCAGCCAGCGCTGGCGAGGCGAGCATCCCGGGTGAATCTGTATCCCAGTCAAGCTCAGAAAGTAAGACCGGGTCTTTGGTGGGTCCGACTGTTCGAAGGTTGACGTTTAAGACCTTTTCCGCGAGCTTAGAAATAAGTGGGTGCCCGCCATTCAAGTCCTTTCGTTCCCAACGCCAACGAAAGCGGGGAAGCATGTCAAGCGCCATCCAAACGTCTTCAATCATCTCCTGTCGTGAGAGGCGCTCGCAGTGAGACATGTGACCGTAGAGGATGACCATTGCTGCGATATGCAGAGGAATGGGGGAAACGAAAAAGGCGATGTCAGGGAAACGAATGAGCTGATTGTGGACAATGATAATATTGTGCGAAGTGACGATAGCTTTTAACATTATGTGAATTATCAGGAAAAAGAAGCAGAGTAGGCAGAAAACATACCATCGACCAGTGCCTTCGAGCGGTGGTTGTAGTCGAGTTCCTTGAGACTGAACAAGGCACGAAGAAGTAAGATTCTCGATATACCAAACTTGAGCAATGTCAGTCCCTGATCTTCTGTAATGTCCTGAACCAGCTTTTGTCGCCTCTCCAAAGGCCATTCTTCGGTTCCTCCAAAGTACCACTTGTAGCTCTCTGGGAGCTGTCTCCTGAACTCAAGCATGCTCTTGATGATCCTCGACGCGTGCCGCATGATGGTATCAGCACTCTGCCTTGAGGGTGCATAGAGGGAGTTGATAATATCAGCTTGTATTTCGGCGATGGGGTGAGACAGAAGGAAGTGTTCAGAAAAGTCAGCATGTTGCCCCTTGAGTCCGTGTGTGGGATGAGGCGTATTTGAGTCGTAGGGAGCAATGGCAAGTGGACGTCCAAGAAGAATGGAAGTGCCTCGGTCATGCACCATTACAATGCCCCAAAGCCGGATGCGTAGCTGACACTCTTCATCTGTGAAAGTGTTAGGCTGCGCCGTAGGGTCATGGTGGAGACCAAGTTCGATTGAAAGGCGAACGAGACTCCCAACCAAGCGCCAAAGGGAGCGACCTTGTCGCTGATAATCGGTGACAGAATTAGAACAGTTAGCGGAAGATAGAACGGACATACCTCGGTGTATAGATACCACTGCAACAAGATCAGTGACTGAAGACTGGAGATCGTGACACGTAGGTGAGGCTTGACGGCCAGTGCACGCTCAAAGAATTCATCGTGTTCAGGCCAAACAGTAGGTAGCAGCTTCTTGGTGTTGATCGGGCTATCGCTTGGCATCTTCTTGTCCTTATCCATGAGGCTCCCTTGATGGTTCAACTCGCTCAACGTCCCGAGTGCCAAAATGAGGTACATGCTGCAAATATAACCTGGATCATGTTGCATATTCTCCCCGTCGTAGAGCGCATTTAGCTTGCGCTCAAAGTCCGACCGGAAGAAAACAGGACGGTGGACATTTAGGTGGTTGAAGTAAACGTCGACGATCTTGTTCACCAAGGTGCGATCTTTGGGCATCCATAAAGTTAATGTAGAGGATACCACAGAAGAGCCGCCGACGCTGCTAATTGCCACAGAGACAGTAATCCACTTCGAAAGATCACGGGGTACTGACTGCTCCGTGATGCCGCGATCACGGCCCGATGTCAGGCCGTTTGATCCAACAGCAAGATCTTCCTTGTCACCAGAACCCAAGTGGGTGTCATTCACGATAAGAGGGTGAACACCAAAGGACTTTGCCAGCGCCTATCGGTGAAAAAAAAAATGAGAGAAACGAAAAACTCAGCAACAGAAAAAACAAACCCTTGTAGTTGACATATCCAAAGACTGCGGATCTTGACCTTTGACTTCAACATTGGCTGTAGCAGCTGTAACTGGGGGCGGTACTGGAGGTGACTGCTGCGGCTGAGGCTGTTGTGGTACCTGGGGCGGGGCTTGCATATGCTGAGGCGGCGGAAAGCCAGGATGAATAGGTCCGTAAGCGCCAGGGGGTCCTGGCATCATATGCGATGGATAGCCATGCGGCATAGGTACCCCGTATGGGTAACCGGGATGAACGAAAGGAGGGCCGTAGATCGCTCCTGGAGGAGGGCCATTTTGCTGTGGGAATGGTTGACTGGGCTGTGTAAAGTCAGGGGCCAGGTGACCGTCGACCTCAATGCCCTCCCTACGGCATATGTCGTCGAGGTTGGCAAGATTGAAATCAGGAATATGACGTTTCAAGAGAGCATCGCATTGAGCGATCTGGCGCTCGATAAACTCTGTGTGACCTCTGAGAGTGAGAGTCTGCCTGTGTCTGTCCTCCTGCTGGCAAGGGACACCAGCAGTCGCACACGCCGTGCATTTAGGATGTTTCGAGTCGCACTGTATGAATCCATCGCTGTGTCAGAGAAGAAGCTGGACAGGCGAACGGAGATTTGCGGTCGGTGTCTACCGACGGGACTTGCCTTAATTTTCTTGCTCCTGCATCGTGCGCAAGCCTCATGGGAGCGTCTGAGACGTCTTGGTTCAGACGGTGAGCCAGCGTCGTCAGAATTGGTGTCCGCCTTTCGTCCTCTCTTCTTGGAGGTGCTCGGCGCCTGTTGCTGATGAGGCTGATTAGGCTGTTGAAGCTGCTGCTGCTGTTGTTGGTTGGGGTCCATATGGAGGGCTGAATGAATCGACGATGGTACAAGATTGAGGTCAGTGTGCGGAGGCAGGATGTGAGTCATCTTGCTCGCTGTGCTGGACGATGAGCAGGGCCTGTTGACACCTGTCTTTCGTTGTTCAGCACGAGCTCAGCGCGCTAAGTACTTGGCTAATCATCTTCCGTGCTTTGTGGAAATCGCCGAAATGTTCCCACACGTTTGCGACATATTAATAATATTATAATAATATAATTCCATAATCCATCCGCATTAGGTGTGAGAGGGTCGCTCCAGGTTGCTCCCAACGTCGGGACCTCATGCCCACCACTTCGTCACTCGGAGACATGCACCACCAAAATGCATCTGCCTACACTCTTGCTACCGTTCATGTCGATGACCGTGAAAATTTGGAGTTCGCAGATGATAGAGCCCCCCTCCTTGCACCGGATTCTGATGCCGACTCAATTTATGGAGCCACTCCTGCACAATCGCAGGCACCTCATACATCCTCCCCGAAATTACTGCTCAAGGCTGCTATCAGGATGGCAGCTGTGTTTGTACTGAGTACGATCCTTCTCGGAGGAACTCTTTGGATGACCCTTCCTACACTTGACCAGTATGTTCCTCGACTTTCATTCTTGTTTGGCATATCTTATCGAATGGTAGAGCCGACCGGCCATCACTCCGTATACCGAAATCGTTTGCTGAACTACAGGCTCTCAATGTCCTTTTGAAGAAATATCGTGACATCTACCCGTTTCGTATCGTAATATGTTATTTCACAACATATTTATTGTAAGATCTACTCTCGTGTATGAGGTCGATAATGACATTTTCTTTAGCTTGCAAGCGTTTTCTCTTCCTGGGTCGATGTATCTATCGATACTCGGTGGGGCAGTATGGGGCGTGCCACGCGCACTTCCTCTTGCATGTACATGCGTTGCTACCGGCGCAACTTTGTGCTACTTCATTAGCGCTGCGTTTGGCCCTGCGCTTCTCACTGTGCCAAAGTGGAAAGCCCGTCTAGACAAGTGGTCGGAGAAAATACACGCACAGAAAGATAACATTATATCTTTCCTAATCGTCCTCCGCATTGCACCCCTCCCTCCGCACTGGGTTGTCAACGTAATTTGCCCCCACGTCGGCATTGGGATTGTGCCTTTTTGGATCAGTACTTGGCTGGGTATCTTCGGTGTAACTGTCATCCACACCACGATTGGAGGTGGTCTAGATGAGATGACATCTGCTGCAGATTTTCATCTCGTTTCCTGGCGTAACTTCTTCCTATTGTCTGCGGTGGTGGTAGGCGTTCTCATACCCGTGGGTTTGCGCTACTACTTCAAGCGCGAGATCGCTTCCGTTGCCGACGTGGAGCAAGGAGGATTGGAAGCAGAATTTCTTGATGAGAGCGAGGATCACATCCTGGAGGTTGGTCCAAGAGCCCAAGCCAAGAAATCGAGAGCAGTACCGTTGGTTGAGCTCTCTGACGAAGAGACCGATGTATACTCTGAAGACGAAGACGATGTTATTCTAGAGGCAGGGCCAGCGATTGTTATTAAGGCCTCCGAGGAGCAAGCAAGACAAGGTGATAGCAGGAGAAATACAGACTTCCTATAGCATAATTTGCGGTCTCCTCGTGTGTAATATTGCCGTTGTCCCCCACATGTACTTACTGATCACATTAACATTAGTAGTTCTCTATGTATCTAGATCGTATCTGGACGTTGTACAAGACACACCTATACATGTGCTATTATCTACTACTAGCCCAACCACCGCGGTAATCTAGATCACATGCACAGTAAAAAAGAACATTTCTCTGCAACTTCGATGGCGACAGTACTGTGTAGCCCTCATCCGTTGGGCATTACGTTGACAGCGATCCTGAATTGACGATTTGTCCTTTACATTGCATAGTCAAGTGTCCAGTGTGTGACCAAGCTCGAGTCTGGACTCTGCACATAGCTTTCTTAGTGGATGTTTCTTTTCCTGTATGGATGCGAACTGATATGTTTGGTACCAGATGGACCTTCCAGGACCAGAATATAAGTACTAGGTCGTCGGAGGGCATCGGAGATCACTTACCCACTGCAAATGAGCCCAACCCCAAAATATGCCTAGAGCTTCGAACGACTTATCTTCCTTCTATCAGGGTCTGCGTAGGGGAGACTAAATATGCCGCATGCGCATTTTGTGCCGAATGACGATGGTATTTCCCAAGGTACGTGTACATTGGCCTGCCGGATTTCTTTAGGCGTGTATGCAACAGCCATCTACACCTACATAATAATGAAATAACAACTCTCTTCCTTCTATTTAGTCTGCCTATGGGAGGTGTACAGCGCCGGTGCAGAGAACGCGACACCAACGTTATTATTATTACATCACTCCGGCACCTTCGGCACACTTCAGCACCCGCCAGTAAGTATCAAGCGCTGCACTCCTACCGGGTGAAGACACCATCCACCTCTCAACGCCAACGCTCTCCACCCAGCTGTCATGCCTCAACCGTCCTCTTAGTGCCTCGAATGATGATCCTCCTCGCGTGAAGCCCTTCAAAATATCACTCTTTACAGGCCTCTCCCCATTTATACCCTTCCTGACTTCATGAGGGCCTTCCAGCACCTTTTGTGAATAAGGGCGGCTTCAAGTCGTCATTTTTATGGGTGGTCTGTGCTCCGAGGATGCCCTGACACTGGCGAATACATGTGTTTTATATTCGAAGTCTCAATTCCCAGTGGGATGATTGTTTTCCCGCATTCCACCAGAGTCATAATATAGGAATGTGTGTTACCTCTGTTTTTCGTGTCATCCCGGACTAATACTGACTCAAGATCTCTGACGTTCGCCTTCTATGCTCTAACCCGTGCCGTTGAAATAACGACCCCTAAGGGTGAGCAAACTACCTCTATATTCCAGATAATTTCATTTGTAGTATAACATATGTCTTCCTTTTCCTTCTTGACATTGTATTATTGGTGGACAACTCTCCTCAAATCACTTGACGGGCGTCACTTCGACAGGCAGCTTGAGTCTGGTTCCGCCAATATACCATGCTCTCATCCGTAGTAATATACTTACAGTAATGACACCTGCGCAGTCAAAGGACATATAATCTTCTCGTCGTTAGTAGTCCATATGGTGCACGTCGCAATCTTGATCTCGAGCAGGATTTTGCTCCGAAATCACGGACATGCCACTCCAGATGTGTACCACCGATCCATCTATAACTCTCAAATATATTTTCCGTACTTTTATATTTGCACATACCCGTCCTCTGCTTCTGTAGAGACCGTGTAGTGAACTAGTGTTACAGCGGTCTTCTACAAACAAAATCTTCAAAGGTGCACGGCGGTATGATACCGTCTCTCAGAGTTGAGCGCAGGTGTTCGGATGGCGAGTATCCACAATTGACAGCAATCAACGCTTGCTTGCAGTGATCTTCAAGACAGCCTCGACCACTGCAGAAGTAGAAGTCGAAGTCGAAGCTTTGCCATCAACCGCCACGTCACTTGCGCATGAAAAACTGCAGGTTACATATAATATATATATATCATTTCCATAAATTGAGCGTCGAAGGACTGTTAAGTAAACGCCTAGGCAAAACGACATACCGGGCCGAGCATCCACTGGCATCCACCGGTATGTCCAATTGTGGCGTGACATCCCAGATGCCATTCAGCAGTTTGTTGTAGACCTTCATTGATTTGCATCAACGTCGGTCAAATCTGGGAACGAGCGTAAGTGACAAGTCTGCGACTTTCGGGGGGCAAAATTTGAGACGAGCGATTTCGAGATTCCTTGTAGCCATGGGAGAGCATGGGAGCAGCCGAGGTCCTGTTATTTCGGAACTTACAATTGCCAGGGATATAAAGTGAACGCCGGAAGTGTTCTCCATGGTTGTCGGCCTGAAGTACCAATATGGTCAAGCTTGAGACGTTGCAATGCATAGCCTGGAGGCCTGGCAGGTCGATGGCAAGGTGCCAACAGGCCAATATGACTGAAGATAAAGAGTTCCTCGCATTCAACACACCAGAATGGAATAAATATCCATTCTGAAGCGATTCCCATACCATAGCGGCCTGTGGATGCACGAGGACCGACATAGACCGTTCTCGACAGAAATCCGAAAGGACCGAGCATGTCTTGTTCCTAACATATACATAGGGTTGTTTTCAGCGGTATGCGATGTTGGCTACCTTGAGGTTTTACGGAACGCAAAGGTGCGTTTACTCCACACATGTTTACTTGGAGCGGGGACTCACTTGAGTTCATGGGCAGGGATTGGGAATCGGTGAAAGCCGTCGTAACCTGTGGGTGGAAATAAATAGAGAGTTAATATGAAAAATAATTAATACTCAAACAAGCTTACCAATCGCTAAATGCGCAATGGGATTTCGCGGGCGGATAATATTTTTGTGAGAATATGGCAATCGAAAACACAAATTTCAGAAATAATAAATAATAAAAGATTGAAAGTCCGCTGCGCCACGAGCTAAGCACAGGCCAACCGAGCATTCGCTTCATGGTGTGAAGCGCCGTCTGCTTCCCACTGTGACTGCCAGCATCTCCCCAGCTGCACGCTATCCCAACAGCGTCCACTGCATCCCGCAGCTCCCTCGTCGTCGGCGTCACCGCCACCGACGCTCCAGAACACGACCTTGCTGTCTCTGTCGTAGAGCTCATTGACCCCCATTGCGTTCAATCTTGGCGCAAGCCTACGACCTTGCATTATGGCCGATCGCATGCCACCGTATCAAATGAACCAGAACATGATGCAAAGCTTCATCTCCCAGCAACAGCAACAGCAACAGCAACAGCAACAGCAGCAACAGCAGCAGCAGCAAGACTCTCAGATGGTCTCCGGGCTCCCTAACCCCGAACAACATGGTCGCATGTGGACTCTCCAAAACAACTATCGAGGTCAGCCCAGTGCTGACACGAATTCCACTCAGATGAATACACAGGCAAGTTTTTCTTCTGATTTTGTAGTAAGGTTGTCTTCTCCCCTTCGACATCTGTGTTCTCTCACTTGTGTTACTGATCGTTGGTTTGGGCATTTCTCCCTCTGAATGATGTCCGTATCCGTTGTCGTGCATCATACTACGAGCTTCATTCCAGTCAAATGGATGCCTTGTTCAAGTCGAGTTTTCGTCATTATTTGTGCTGACCCCCTTGATTTTAGATGGCAGATCTCGCTCGAAATCAAGCGCTCAGTCATGGCCACTCTTCGCAACCTCCCCTAGTCCAACAGATTCAGCAACAGTATGGTCTTTCATCCGCCCAGCAGCGTGTCCCCACTTCCAACCCGTCCTTTCATGACCCCCAGTCCTCCAATCCCCCGCCTTCCAACATACCACCCAACTTTTCCTCTATTCCTATGAATACCCCACAAATGAAAGCAGGGAATCCGATTCAGGGTCTGGCTAGCCGTCCGCTACACCCCATGGATCGTGCTTCCAATCAACAAAACCAGCATCAGCCTCAGACCGCCATGGCACTTGCTCGAATGCAGCAGCAGATGGGCGCGCAGCAAGGCTCCAGTCAGTCGACACCTGCGGACATGTTCTCAGCTTCCAATATGGCCAACGTTGATGCAATGCATGGTTCTCCACATTTGGCACCACAACCTCTCGGACCCCAAATGGGTCATCCGAATATGATGCCTGGGAGAGCAGCATCGACCCAGAAGATCCCTACCCTTCCGGAACTAATGCAGAGAAGAGAGTATTTGCAAACCGCCATAAATAGCATGGAACAAGGTATCCAAAACGTACTCGTGCAATCGAGAGGCTTTCCAGACGAATCATGGGTGTCGAAGTTGGACAAGATGCGCACAGAGCTCCACAACCGCAAGACACTCTTCATCAGAGTGAACCAGGCTATCCAGCAGTTGACTTCGAATAACAATAGCATGTTAAATCTAGCACATCTGTGAGTCATGTCGTCGTCGTAGCTGGAGGTTTCTATTTACACGCATCCTAGTAATGCAATGGCAGCTGCTGGTCGACCAGGTGTTATGCAGGGTGGCGGAGCATCCCAGCAACCCTGGTCACAGTCATCCAATCCCCCTTCTAATTTTGGAATGAACCCTGGAGCTAGCGGTCCTCCGCAGATTCCGATACCAGGTCAGACACATCCTATGAATCAACAACTTTCTGGACAGGGAGGCCAGATATCACAACGCCCAGGTGGTGTACCCCCGCGTTCTGGTCATACCCCCCAACAGCTCCAGACGGCTATGCCCGGTATGATGCAACAGAACATGGGACCTCAATTTAGTCTTCCATCGAATGGCCAGGTTGCGAATAGGTTCGTGGGTTTGTCCACACTCGGCGTCGCCGCTCTCGACAAGCCTCGTTTCGATGGGATGTACACATCCTATTGCAAGACCCATAACGTGGAGCCCAACCTTCACGTTGTGTTAGCTGATAATCGTACGGTTGACTTGCATAGCCTGCATGTCCAGGTCTTTCGCGAAGGCGGTGCTCAGTCGGTAAGGGGTACTTTGCAATGCTTGAAGCATGCCAACTCACTTGTCACCATTTAGGTCACTCAACGTGATTTATGGGCGGTCGTAGGTGGTCGCATGGGTCTTGTACAGTTTCCTGGCACAGATACTGAGCCAGCTAAGAGTGGTCCGGGTATCGCACAGCAGCTCGCTCACGTATACAAAGAGCACCTGCAACCTTTTGAGACAGCATATGTACTCAACATGAGATCTCGCGTCCCACAAAAGAATGTTTTGCCACAAAATGGCCCTCCTGGAGGCACCTCGGGTTCAGCTGGGGAGATGCCACACACTGTTACGCGCATTCCCCTCCCTCCACAAGTCATGGCAAATGCTGTGCGTTTTGTCCATTTGTCTGTCGCTGAGATGCGGGCCAGTGGCTTGCCAGAGCAGATAATCATGGCGGTCGATCGGTATCGTCCAGAGATCATACGTTGGCAGCAGAATCGGATGATGGCAGCAAAGGCCACCCAGCAAATGACCAATCCTGAGGCGTCCGGTGAGCAGCCGGGTATGCCTAGCGCACCTCAAGGAGTCTTTCCAAACCAAGTATCGGCGGCTGGTCCCAGCATGATTCCTGCGCCACATGGACAACCATCTATGATGCCCAATGGGATGCAACCTCCACAT
>PVXU01011941.1:29588-43579 GCA_002994865.1 Rhizopogon parksii | reverse complement strand
CCATTGTTCTGATTGCACATTTTATCCTCGCCCGTCGTCTGTATTATAGAAATACCCGGAATGTCATTCCTTCAACCAGCCGGATCTCTGAGGCATGATTCAGCTGTTTGGCGCCCAGTACGTGCCCACATGAAACATCTCACCGCTGACTTGTTGCATCGCTTTTCCGATATCGTTGAAACCCGCATTCCTGGCAAGTTTATCTGTCACTCGTAACAACACCACTGTCCGATTCCCATCTACAGTGCACGATCGGCGGGTTTCGAAATGCGGGGCATTCGCTGGGCACTGCTCCCCACACCCTGCCCAAGTGCCATCGCACCAAATAGTGTCGCTCGTCAGTGAGCCGTGGCTCGCGCTATAATAGGACTGGCGGCTGCTAATGCTACAAGACTGATCATCCAGAGATTCATTTGGACCATCGGGATCGTAAGTTGAGGGTACAGGTTGGTTCCTTTAACCTTACTGTCGAAGCCTTTGCGAGTCTATAAAAAGCTAAAGCGCTGGTCTGCTTTTTCCCAGTCCCCGTTGCTCAGGGTTGGCTGCCACGTTCGTCATTTTGATGTGAGTCTAAAATAGCATTTACGCCAGAAGCAGGAGAAGAATGGAAGCTCTTTTGATAGGCTAACGGCCGTGATGATGCGGGCGTGCCGATGGCATGATGCGTCGATAAAGCTTCGTGAAATTACGCTTGCCTTGAGTGATTCTGCTTGCAAGGACAGCGAATCATAGGGAGGGTATGTGTAATTATACTTTAGGCTGCGCAATACGGCATGAACCATGAGGTACTTCGCGTGCAAAACATTACATTACCTCCTCAAGAAGATGTTCCCAATCTGTATTAGTACATAGCTTTTGGTAGAAAGTCGTCCGCTGGCAGCTCCACATATATGTACTAACCCTTGGCGGCTGGACAGCAGCTGAGATGAAGGACATCAGATCGATCTCACCATGATATTAGGTCTGACAGGTTTGATCCAGGAGGCTATCACCTGACTTGAAGGCTTGCAAACGAACTCCGGTTGAACGACACGGTAGGTTCGAACCGGGATCTAGACGCCGACAAAGTAACGTTCAATTTGAGACAAGCTCGCAACTTTCAATCTCCGCCTCTAAAAAAGGCATCAGCTTGCGAGCACCAACTGGTAGGAAGTGGTAGCGAGTCTAACGGTACGGTACCGTCATCATTGTCACTCCAATCATTCATGCAGGTTACAAACATGTCCATGAACGAAGTCTCGTAAAGGTAATAATAAAAAAAGGTATGCCGAAAACGTAATGAAGTACTCGTCGTTTTTCAAAAAGGACGTGGTGCTCGAGGTAGGGTCCCGTAATAATAATACAAATATATAAACTCGGTAACGGGGAATCATGGCAGGTCGTGTTGGGCCCAGCCGCCGGCACCATCATACGAAAACCTCTTGTCCGTTTTGGTATATCGCTCGTGGTGTATAGTGCAAGGGTGCATAGTTCATCCGTTCCCGAACGGATGTGTGGAAATTGGGATGTTTGTAGGGAATAACGCGACCTTTGCCTAGATGGAAACTGTGACCAACTCAATCAGCAAATAATCCTGCGCGATGCGACATTGGAGAAGTAGCTCACCTCCATTTCGTGTGCCATTTACCGCATGCATCTTGCCAGGCATATGGAAGGAGCAAGATTTCAAGGAGCCACCAAGCTTTCTGCAGCTGCAGTTCGTCGAATAGAGGAGCAAGAGCATCACAAGTTTCGGGATTTGGCTGTGACGGTATAGTTGGAGGCTGAGTGGGAGGGCTACTAGTAGAAGGCACGTATGAGGATGCTTTAAGTTCTTCTGTTGGTAGTGATACAGCATCATCCGGCGCAGCAGGAGGTGGTTGCGGAATAGGAAGGCTCGATAATGGCATGCCGACACGCTCAAGAGCTTCCTCATCAAAAAGAATGCCACATTGAGACTGGATGACCTGCTCAACCATCCAGCGAAGAGTGTTCTGCGCCAACGAGACCTCGACACCGTTCACAACATTTCCGCCGCCAATGTCTGTACACATTTTATTAGGAAAGGATTAAGAAAATACGTGTATACTTACCGGTATGACATCCCGGGAACCAGACTTCCAGAACATCTGTTGATGGTTCCGGCTCTATGTCAGCACAGGCAAGGGTTTCCACATTTGCCTCTCCATTAACGATGGTTTCCCCGGTTATCTCAGCGATAACTTCGACCTCTTCGAACTTTGACTTTTTCATGAACTTCTTTTGGAGCTTATTCCCCAGGGAACCGAATTGACCGGAAGCTTTGTTTTTCAATTCCCCAACAGCTTTGCGTAACTTTGACATCTCAACATATTCTGGATCAGGCGTGTCTGATCGAGACCTATGATAGAGTTCTGGCCGAAATTTAACGCGGTGCTATCAATAAGAGTCAGTATGAAACTATGCGGGTAATGGGCTGAATATACCTCATCGAGAGCTAGAGCGTGTCGAAACGTCTTGATCAGGATATTGGAGTCTGTGAATGGCAGGTTCCGGCTCACGAGCACCCCAGTGCTTTGAACAGTGTCCCTGAAAATCGGAAGATTAGTTTCAGGTAGCTGGACAACGAAAAACAACCTACCAGACTCCTACGAACTCTACCTTGACGTCCCGTGAAAATGTCTGCTTAAAACCTGCAGCAAGCTCATTGGCTACTTTGCCAGTCTGCTTGTATGCCTTGTAGGCGAAGCAAACTTGCTGGATGTTTGATTTTGGAAGCAGCCCAACCTGCGGCGACGTCTTAGCACGAAAGGCAATTTTCAACGATGCTCGATGACAACAAACCTTGTGCAGCATTCCCGCTAACGCGCGCGCTGTGTACGCTCCTCGAGAGAAACCTGCCTCGAGTTCAGTGGAATCTATCATACCCTCATTGTGAAGTTCTAACCAAACAGACAGATCTTATCACCGGATCGGTAGTTATCCATGAGGAATTTGTAGCCTTCCATGACGTGTTCGTCTAGATACCTGAGAAAACTTGAGCAATATTGAAGGCGCATTTCAACATACCGTACTCACCATGCAAAGGCCTCATCCAAGATCTTCGCAAGGGAGATGAACATGGGGGAGACGACACCCGGAGAAAAATATGTTCCAACACCAGCCTGTAAAACAAGAAGGCTTGAGTATCATTACTAGTATGACCATTTGGAACTTGGATAACTGCTGGCGTATTATATCCGAACAACGTACCTGATAATAACATAGCTGGCAATCCGTGTCTTTCTTCAGCAACGAGACGAATTTGACAACATTCGAGTTCTGTGACGGAACGATCCGACACTACCATCAGTTTCTATGTTCACGGTACGTGTGTATGATGCTGGGGAGCCTCACCGTCGCATTGTAAGAGCCTGCGGTACCATCAAACGTTGCGATCAAGATCTTGGGCTTCCTCGATAACTCGCTTCCGCCAATGTCTGACATAGTATCGAGCAGTCACGAACAAGAGAATTCGATGGTTATATGCGTTCAAGTTCTATGAGAGTGAGACGATGCAAATCACCAGCGGAGTTGACACGCCCGATCTGCGTGGGGGTATTATTAGGAGAGAGAAGAGAAGCCTCGACTGGAAGTTCGGAACGAGACGCCAGCGAGATCCTCAATTCTTGTACTGTATAGAGTCTATGGACTAGAACACAGCACCACCGATATGTCAATGGTCACGGTACCGCGGTCTACGCGGGATTTGGTAAATTGGCGGCACCCTACTACAAGACTGCACCTTGAGAAAGTTCTCCCTCCTTGCGGTCCACGGCTATCTGATGTCATGATGATCCGCCATGCTGCGTCCATGCAGCGCAAACGTTCGTGGGACATGAACCGATCCGCCAGGATTGTGTGTGCAATTTGAATAAATTGAATCGGCGCGACGCAAGCGGAGTTGTTTTTCTTGCAGCCGATGTGCTGATCATTTCAGATTCCATTTAAACTCAGATCCCTGACATGGGTAAGTATGTCTGCAAATAGTGTGCCCCACAGGTTACAGCCCTTTCCCTCGGCGCTCAAGCAACTATAGTGATGAGATATTCCGCCCCGCCATTCCTGCGACACTGACGCAAATTCGCCGTACTGGGTGAGACCGCGCGGCGTTTGTGTCTTCTAGCCGACGTTTATGCCATGCCATGCTCAAAAGAGCAAGAAGATGGATGTATCTGGAACTTTGGGGACGCTACAACAGGCTACAACTTGTTAAGACACGGTGGTAAATACTTCCATTCCCAATGTCACCTGGACCGAACGATGCCCACTTTACGCACTCTCGACTACGTAGGGTGCTGTGATCTAATCATCGCAAGTTCCTCCAGTAGCGTGCGGTGCCGATACGCTAATCGGATATTTGGCACGTTTGTCTGCGGTTGGTAATTACATAAATAGGTCGAGTGAATAGGAACAGACGTCGTACCTTGTGGATATCATTGCCTGCAGCGCCGGGAAGATACCATTCCCGACCGAGCCAGTGCCTTTTGACCTCCATTTCAAACCCACTCTGAACTACAGAGTTGCGAGCGAGCTCAGCTAGCGAGCTTTGAGGAAGCTTGTAGATCTGTCATTCAGGGGGGGGTAAGTAACTAGAAAAGATGAGGTTGAACATCTTACATGAGCTGCAACACTGTACTCCTCTAGCAATGGTTCCTGTTTTCACAGCGCCCAAGTGAGTTATCATTAACGCAATATCAGAGACGGGGCAGACCTTCGTGAAATGGAATTGCAAGGGATCATCGGTGCTCAAACTCACGTTCAACCCGACTTTGAAGAAGTCTGGGAGCGGGTTGCGCTCATATGTCAGGAACAGCGCATTATTACTCAAGGGGCTCATAGCCAGCCCAATTTGTTTCAGATAGAATAAGTATTGCAGTGCGGGCACCTTGCGAAGCAGAATCCCATGTGAAATCGAATGAGATGTGAGAAAAGCTGCGGTCAGGTGATCTGTGTCGCCTGCTTCACCAGCGTGAGGTCGGAAGACGAACGTGTCTGAGCGCCAGTTATTTTACTGGAGGAAACTCGGAGGGAGAAAAAACTAACTGAATCCTCGTGCCTTTCGCCAGTGGTTCAAGCTGGCCATGTTTGCATACATGTAGTACATCCTGTGATCGCAATTACCCGACATTTGATTAATGAATAACTATAACAGGTCGGGAATACTTACCAGTAAGAAAAAGGAGGATTCTGTGCGGAGTCCCAGAGACGAGGGAAAGGGAATTTGCGGTGGAATCGGCGTTCCGCCTTAGATTCATCATCTACACTGTCGAAGCCGACAACCCGTTGCAAAAAGACATGAAGCTCGGGGTGTGACTGAGGATCCTTCGTGACCTCAAAAAGAGGGCGGAAGATATCTACAATCATGGTGAATTCTCGACGTGAGTAAGATTAGGGACGAGGCACTCACTGATCACAATTTCTTCGAATGTTTTCACTGCACCAGTTTCCTTGTACACTTGATAAAGTCGAGGAACTTGAATGAGCCAGCGAACATTGTGCGAGAATAGATTATTGGTGATGATCCATTTTGCGAGCTTGTCCCACTCATCCACAGATCTACCATAAATACTGACACGCCATTCACAGTTCTGAAGTGCATGGCTCTAAGAAAGAAGCATCCCGAGGTTCGTAGTTGAGGGACTCTTACCTGATACTTGCTTTGCTCCACATCATTCATGACCTCTGCAAAATGTCAGGAGGATGCGAGGAGAGGATCATAAAGCGTACCCCTAGTGATCTCAGCAAAGTATCTACCGTCGATTTTATTATCTATTTTCAGGAAAATCTCCCTCAGTCTAGACTCGCCAATCGGATTGTACTTCAGGTTGAATTTATCAAACCGATGGAAGGAATCCTGATGGGCGTGCATGTCGAGCGTATTGATGGATAGATCGTATGCGCTCAGCTTAAGCGACTGAAACACCTGTTCCAGCGTTAGGTCTGACCCGTCACGGAAGATGACGACATCCTAAAGTAGCGGACCGTCTGAGTAGCTAATATATACCGCAGATGAAGTTATACAAACATGAGGACTGCGTTTCATCTTCGATTTGATAAAGCGCAAGAGGTGCTTCTGGTTCATGCAACTTGCTAGATGGACATGGGTGTCCACTTTCCGTACATTGTAGAAGTCCCTTAAAATCACTTATGTCAGTCGATCGTCTTGCACGTATAGCCAAGGGAGCACCTGTGCGGTACACTCTGCAGCAACCATCTTCATAAATTTTTGGCTTGGATTTTGACAGTCTCCACACACCTTCATGTCTGCCAATTCTTGAAACTCATTTAAGAGGCTGTACATCTCGAACTTGCTGGCGAGATACTTGAGCCTACGGTATGCGATACTTTTCGCAGGACCATCGGAGATAACACTGAGAACATAGTCTAGATCGACAAAGTACTCTCTGATAGTAGGTATGTCGAAGAGTGGTTCCTTTTTTTCTGCTGAGACACAGTGGGTTCAAGTTCTTCGGACAGAAGGAGACAAAATTACCGTTGACGCTCGAGTATACTTGGTACACGCCTTTATCGTCTATTTCAAACTCCCACTCATGATTACCGGGTATTTGGCATTGTGATAAATAGAATTGGTCTTCTGGTGTGACGCGACCATCCGCGCTAATAACGGTCTCTTTCGCAGTAAAGCGCCAGTGAGGAGGAGGAGGTTTGGGATATATAGTCCAAGGTTTGTGAGGGCTTGCCGTAGATGCAGCTAAAGACAAGTCAGCACCGGGCCTGACCCCAGAAACACCCGCCAGGCCCTCAGCCACGCCATGGAAAACTCCATCGTGGTCTCTGGGGTTATCCCCCAGCCTCTGGAGAGACTTCGTGATATATTTGTCGCGAAGCTCGAGGCATCTCTGAAAAGACTGGGCAACAGATGTGAACTCTGGGGTAATCGTGATGTCTACTGTGGACATATATAACCTGAGCGCTTCCGGCAGATTAGCTACGTCAGATGAAGACGTACTGTGACCGCGAGCATCCACAACAGGTTCTTTATCCTCATCATCAGAGAAAGGCGACGGGCGTGACTCTTCCGCCTTTCGTATTTGGGTTGCTTCACGGATAGCAGTCAACTTGTAACTGGAAAATGATGAACCATCAGGTTGAAGATGCGTGACGCTTGATGCGTCGGAGGCGCGACGATGTGCCCATTTTGTCTCCTCCATCTGATCATAAGAGTTTACTTCATCTGTTACATATGTAAATCGTTATCTCACTTGTTGCAGGCTCATTTCGTCGGTATAGCCGTAAAAACCGTCTCTGGGTTCCGGGATGGTCAAGCCAGAGTTGGATTCAAGAAACTCGTCCGATGCTGTGGTGGGAGGCAAGGAAGGGGATGCATCTTCGCTCATGTTTGACCAGTAATATAGTGATACAATTGGGATGGCGATGGCGTGGTCCTAATAGCAATACACCGTCGAGCAGGCCAATAGCTAAAGTCAATTTTACATAATAATGAGCCAATAGCTAAAGTCAAATAGCCAAAGTTAAATATATTATTATTATTGAGCTTATCCTAAGAATTGATAGACACTATTGTCTTCCTGACACATCAAGGCGACGAGGACGACGCTAGGCTGCTAAAAGAACGTCTTCCTCGACGAGCAGTAACGTCCATCGTCATGGGAAACACTGCATCGAACACTAGTCAAAGTTCCCGTTCACCCATCCCGAGCAGACGAATCGATTCATCTCCCCGTCGACAAGCCCCATCTCATTCCCCATCTCCCAATCCCCACCAACCGCATCGATCGTTGCGCAAAAAGAGAAAATCGCTTGAGCTACCAGACCTGGCTTCACTCACTTTGACACCCGCAGCATCGTATCACAACTCTGGCAATTCTTCTCCGTTATCGCCTTACCGTCGGCCACTCAGAACAACTTCTCCCATCCCAATCCCAACTCCTGCTTTCAACAATGGCACTATGAATAATGCTTCAAACACAGGCACTTCGCCTCGTGGTCGCCAGCCAAATTTGAAAGGAACTGGAAACAGAGATACTGATACGGCCAACTATTCGGCAGAGCTACTCTTGGATCAACCTCCATCCACACACATCCCAGTGCATCATCGGCCACGGGGGAGCCCTTACTTCCGCGGCGCTTCTTTGCGGTATAACTCCACGCATTCTTTCACATCTCGCGGCCAGTCCACTCAGCCTCGAATGCAAGAGCTCTATGCTGAAAGTGAAATTGATACATCAGTACAACCTGATCCTTCTGGTTTTGTTCAGGAGACCGTACATTCAACCATACCACTCGCACTTCACAAAGCGGAGGAGGAGATAACTAACTCAGCAAACGTTGATCCCGCGGGAGAGAACGGGCAGCTGATAAAACGACCAGATGATTCACAGGAAGAAACAAAAGAACCCGTCTCCGTGAAGATTACATGGAATGGTGGTGGTAAAAATGTGGTCTTAGTTCGTGCCGGAGATGACGATTGGAAAGGACGTCTGCCTATGGAACCCGAGTACGTCATTTCTTCTTGCTCCACTAGCTCCATGGCTGATAACTTATCACAGTGATTCGTCGAATGACAGATCATGGTCTGCTTGGGTACCACTCATGCCCGGCACTCACCATATTCGATTCATTGTCGATGAGCAATGGCGGGTAGCGGATGACCTCCCTACTGCTGTTGATGATGAGGGTAGTCTTGCCAATTACGTTGCTGTTCCCATCTCCGGCTTGACACCGCCTAATGCAGCTTCTGCTGTCCCTGCTGCACCAGTGGGGCGTCATCCACACCCCCATGCGCACTCCTTCTGGTCAACAACAAGCTCCACGCACGATTCCGTTACGGATACATCTTCAACCACGGATCCTAATGGTACGCGCGCAAGGTGGACGGATGAAATTCCTCCAGAGCTCGTCGCAGCTGCTCGGGAGGAGGAATCCTATCTAGCATACACTGCAGGTCCTGAGTACGACCAAGCTCCATACCAACATGTCCCCACTCCCAACATTCCACCTGCCCCCGGACTGCCCCGGCATCTTGATAAACTGATCTTGAATACAAAAGTTGTGCCGTCTACAGCAGGTACCAGGGGCCGTGAACGAGATCGGGAGCGGGAGCGTGAAAGGGAACGCGAAAGTAGGCGACGACAAGGTCGATCCCTCTTGGGGATGACAAGCACCGTTGCTCGTGAACTTCATACAGAGTTGGAAACTCCTGCAATACCCATTACTACCGCAAGCGGTACAGATGTGACAAGCGTGCATCTGGCAGCTCCCGCGCATACTCGGTTGGGTCTTGATGGTACTGGGCTGAGTGATGATGCAAGCGTCCTACCTGTTCCGTCTCATGTCGTCTTGCACCACTTGAGTACCAGTGCAATTCGCAATGGTGTCTTGGCCGTCGCTAATACCACACGATATCGCACGAAGGTCTGCATTTCTGTACTATGGTATCCATTATGACCACTGACTATAAAGCTACAGTATCTCACGACGATCTATTATAAACCTACATGATGACTTACGGTCTATCTTGCCTTTCCGGTTGACTACGAGTTGCGATTAGGAAATGTTTCGATGCATTATTTCTAGAACCTAGATTTGCTATCTCGACAGCTGTCGAGGGTTTGTTTTGTTACGGCACTGCCGTCATACGCAGTCTTTCCATTTTTCCTACATATATTTTATGAAGCTGGTCGCTCCTACTGCTGTTTTGTGATCATCATCTGTATGTGGCGCGTGGTATTTTAGACAGTATTGTCACAAACACAACGGGACTCAGACAAACCGTCGCTACGATCATATCAGAATTACCTACCAACTCAAAATGTATCTCCTCTTGTGTATAGAAATTCTAAATGCGACTGAATTTTTTTTTTTGATTATCTGCTGCATGTTCGCCATACCGACGTACCTCTGCTCGTCGTCAGTATCCCTATGACGAGCGGCGTGGTATGCCCTCCTATGCAAGTCAACGTTCAACAATTGAACAGCTTGGACAGAGCCTCGGCGAGCTCAAAAAGTTCCGCATAAATGACTGTTCACTGGCAATCCTGGAAAGTCCCTGGAAGGATCTCACAAAGCACGCCTCGCGAAAAGCCGTCGGTAGGCCCTTGCGTAAAACTATGTGGTATCCTTTTCTTTACTTAATATGATCTGATTATCACCGGTATGCCGAACTACCTAAGTTTATTTTTTTTAGTAAGTTAGGCTGGTGTATACTGCAACAACTTGAACGACTGGTCAGCCGGTCACCTGTCACCTCCTGTCCATCCAAGCATCGTACCATTAGGCAGGATATTAATCAATCGATCAAATCAGATTTCATAAATCGACTGAACCCTAAATTTCGAATTTCAAAGTTCAGGCTGTAACTTATTACTTAGGCACTGTTAAGTTCGCAGATGCCCCTAAGGGAATAGAATCGACTCGGAAGCAAAGTCGTCCAAACTTGAAGTATGTATTTCAAGCTAGTACTCGTTAGGAGTAACGGGGCCCTGTGCGGGCATATCACAAATCTGTGGTGAAAATGCATGAGACATGTCATTGAAACTTGCTGTTCTCAATAAGTACTAGCACAACATGTCGACAATTGCGCAATGTGCGGACCACAGTACACTGTACACATAAGTAAAAGATGTGTTACCTAACGGCATAAATGTTGGAATTTCTCGGAGTCAGCCGGGTGGCTGAACCTTATTTACGACACATAATATACGGTACAGCGCACCTGTATTCCTCATTCACTTCGTTGGATAACACAATTTCTATCAATAAATCGAACCGTTATCAGTACAGCATCTCGCAAATATGCATATACCTGAGACGGCTCAGCTGAGGACGAGCTGAACAGTAGACAAACTTCAAATTACAGGGGGACTACGTTGGAACGCACTGGCAGCTGCTATCAAATTATATAAGCAACGTGGCGGCCCTTCCGGCTGAAGCAGAAGCCTGTAGAAGCCATCATATCAACCAAGTACTTACTCCAATGCCAACGGAGTCTACATCTTGTGCCGAAATGGCACCGCCCCTTGACCGCACTGCCTCACTCTCGGCTCCATTCGCTGCGTTTAGATACCAAACCCGATTTCTTATATCTCAAGACATTTGTTGGTTCCTTTTTGTGTTGGTTTCTACTCCCACCACGTTGGTATGTGCCACACAGTGCACTTAACACATGAGCCTGAATGGATTCGAATCTCGTCATCGAGCTTGGAATGTGGTGAACCTGACTACTGTCGAGAACCATTCACTCTGGATGTCTCCGATTTTTATGATTGTCGCCGACATTTTTACAGATGACAGTTTTGGCTTAAACCAATTTACGTGCTCCTTGTACGTCGGGGGAAGGGAAGTTAGTCATGACTGCAATACGAACCGTAATTATCATGTCAGCACTTTAAGTGAGCAGTTTTACCTACATCTAACAAAATCTCACCAACTCTAAGTGCTCCTACTCCGAGCTAGTGTCCACGGAGCTGCCACCACCCTCGGTGTCCACGGCCGCCATCTCAAGCAACCTACACCTGACGCCACTGCATGAGTTCCTCACTATATCATCGCGATTGTCTCGGAATCTCATGTAAGTACATGTAGTTTCCGTAGGCATAAATCCAATTAAATATCTATCCTCCTCGATTCCCATATCATTACTACTTGTTTCCGCAAAAGGGAGTCATTGTTTTTCAAACTTTGTTCTGCGGATGTAGGGTCAACTTTGAAATCCTTCCGCCGATGCGTGATCGCAGCGTGAACATAGCACATCAGCAAAACCCTAGGTTAAGGTCCCCCCATATACAGCGCTTTGCTGGTGTATCATGGGCCCGGCTTATGGCATGTGCCTGTGTATGCCGGAGTCCGGAAGAAGTACGCTGGATAAAACCCATGCTATTCTCCGAGCCAATCTTAAGCCATATACGCAAGCTCCTGAAAAAACCACCCGATTGTCGGTGCGCATAAGTAAGTCTCAGCGGTCGTGCACCTTACACTGGTAAGATGAAAACGACCAAGCCCAGTCATTTCAATATGGTAAGTTGCCCGCTACGTGACTCTGGTGGAACAGCCTTAGGGTGACATTCGGTAGCGGGTTCATTGGTGTGGCCATCATTTGAATATTCCATTACACAATATCTATGTCAAAAGGTGAACCTTCGCGGGAACCTCTCCGAGTCACGTAGGATGTATATAATGAATATCGTGGCCTGTCGGAGACTAGATACACGATGTGAATAATCCTATTGTAAGTTAGTACGAGTTGTGTAGCTAGGAATGAATGGACGTACCCTCAGTCTCGGAGAGAAAGACTTAGGAAGTGAGTGTATCGGGAATGTCCGGAATACTATGTATGGTAAGTAAGTATGAACATGCGTTGTGACCTATTATCCAACAGTATATGCCTTTCGCCATCGCAAAACGGACGGTAGCTGCTTATGACCCCGAGAATGGGCTATGTAGGATAGGAATGGGCAGTGCTCGAAGCTTGAAAACCAGCGCTCAAGTATAAACTTTGCATCATAATGAACAACGTGGCTACCAGATCTCTTGTACTTACGTCTTAGATGATATGCCTTGTCGTAAGTATAAAATAGTGATCGCTGATTTCCTGCAAGACGGTCCTATTCCCAAGGACATGATCTAACTTCGCTCTCGTCGGAATTGACTGCCCGTATGGAAATGTCAACCACTTAAATTCACGAGAGAAAAAAATATCGAATTGAAAAATGCATGGCCGGGCGTTTATGTTGTTTGCGGTGCAACTGTATCAACTCTTGTCTCTTTGAGAGTAACGGCATGTGTATGTAGAAGTATAAAAGGTGGATTTGGTTCATTCGTACTTCTAACTCCAACCACAGACCCACCATCGCACGGTTATCGACATGCAGCTCTACCGGAATGCTCAGACTAACCAGCGTCCTGTAAAGCAAAGTAAAATTGCATCGCAGAGACAGTATCGAGTCAAAGAGGGGGACGGGTTCCAGGAACTCCGCGATGTCATTCGCTCAGTGACGGGGGAAGCCCCGCAGACCCGACGGGACATCTTGACAAAAGGTTTGGAGCACATGTCATAAAATTCGCGCTGTATAATTTATCCCCTTTACAGCTGCAGAACTGCTGAAGCAGACATCCAGAGGAAATAGGGCAAGTTCGAGACACGAGCCACTCCCAGCCTTGGAAAGCCCGTCGGCATCACTCTATGAATTTAACCAGCGTCCTCACTCATCATATGGTAAGCTTGTTTTGGTGGTGAGAGACGGCTTTTCATAAGCTTCCTTAGAGCCTCTCATATTGCCCAACAATGAGGCATGGAAAAATGCTAGCACGACATGGACCAGAAACAGCAGCCCAATGTCAGACACATCGGCGACGAGCTCGATGCTGGAGTATCATAGCCATTCTCAGGTAGAGATACACGAGGCACACCGTGTAGTCGGTGGAGGCGATTGGAATTTGGTTCAACCGACCCCTTCGCAATTTCGGCAATACTCGTTGCCAACACAGTGGAATGACCTGTCGCTCGTTCACTCGAGCGTTGACCAAGTTCCGTTCTACGTAGAAAGAGTGGGAGCGAATTAGAGTGCGCCTCAGAGAATTTGGGGAATCTGGGACATTTACTCATAGCATTATCTTGCATAATCACATACCTTCTGGCATCTACATAGTCGTACTGTTGGCGTATTTATCAAATATATACCACTCAAGAGGTCTTTCACCAAGACGATGAGTGAGAGAAGCAAGACCGTCTGACGTCCTGGTGGCTCTGACAACATCTGCCGCTCTCTTCGCATATCGCGTCATGTCATAATATCCGAAGGCGACGGAAGTGATTCCGTGCTAGGACACTCAGGCTGACATTACTCAATGCAACGTCAGCGATGTTACCTGAGACATGTGGTCAGAAGAAATAGCTAACTATAGGGGTTGAGACGAAGGGCTTCTTCTCGGAGCTATCTTTGATAGAGAGCGCCCGAGATTCGATATGCGCGTCCTCGCCGGAGTGCTAAAAATGACATAGTTTGTGGCTC
>PVXU01011941.1:0-23243 GCA_002994865.1 Rhizopogon parksii | reverse complement strand
GACAAAAAACTCAGAAAAGAAGAGAGACTCGTGATGTTTAAAAAACTGGCGTATGTAAAGCTCGCACCATTTATCATCGCGTCCCCTCAGCAGGTTGTAGTCAGACCCAAGCTCAAACTTCAAGCCTTGATCTTCAATCATCATCAACTCTTGGTACAGGTGCCACCTCCACAGCCCGGGAACGCCTGGAGAGGCTAGAAGACAAGGAGGTACGTCACGCCGTGGAGGGTCCCAATAAACGTCCACGGCGCCATGTCGATTTCACTGTCCATGAACACGAAGATAGCGAATCTGACGACGCGATGGATGGACGTGACTTCGTTGAGAAAGCCGATCAGATATCAGCGCAATTTGAATATGCGGGTTCGGTGACCGATGAAGTGGTCGAGGATCCTCCTACAGAAACCTCGCATACAACCAGCCTTTCCACTTTCGAAGTTGGTGGAGCCCTTAAGCGCAACCCTGACGGCTCAGTTGTTGCACCCGTCGTTGTGAATAATAAGAGTGAAAAGCGTCGAAAGGTTTGCTAGTCCTGACTCAGGGTTTTATGAACTGACATTTTCCCTCAGAAAGCCTCTTTCCCAAGCTGGAAAAGAAGGACACTCCCGACATCAGTTCCAGAGGAGGCATCAGACACTTCATTTGACAGTTCCGATTCGGCTTATGATAGTGACGAAGATCAGCATAGCAACGATGGAGAAAGGCAAACCTCAGAGGCAGGGTCAGTCAATGACAGTCGGGACGGTAATTCATCTTCTAGTGAGGAAGAAGAACATCCTTTACCTGCCAAGAAACGCCTCGGGTTCAAGGACTGGGCCGTAAAACAGCTAAATATAGCGAAGGGTCATGATATTACTGAAGTGATCCCGACGTCTTTCGAATCCGAACGTCCTGCTGCATCTTCGCCCAAAAAACGCAAGTTGATGTCGTCACAATCCAATTCAATGCGCGGTCCTCTGGGCGAAGATCTAAAGCTGCCTTGCACAGCTTTCGCGAAAAGCATGACAAAAACTCAAGAGGGTTTCTCATCTTCCTCTAGGAGCATAAAGTCGGTGTTCGTAATTCGTCCCCCTGATGTCCAGGAGTCCAGGATGCAGTTGCCCATAATTGTAGAAGAGCAACCCATCATGGAAGCCATAATGCTTAATCCAGTGGTAATCATTTGCGGTGAAACCGGTAGCGGAAAGACTACACAAATTCCACAATTCCTCTACGAAGCCGGGTTCGGTGATCCCAGTGGAGGTTAGTTTGCTACTGTTTATATGGCAGTGACTGGTGTTGACGTGTGTGCAGCGAACCCGGGCATGATAGGCGTTACGCAGCCACGCCGAGTTGCGGCAATGTCAATGGCCTCTCGAGTGGCTCGCGAACTGTCCTTGACCTCCTCCCGCGTATCGTATCAGATACGATATGATGCAACTGTGTCCCCCTCAACCACAATCAAGTTTATGACCGATGGCATACTTCTGCGTGAACTTTCCACAGACTTCTTGCTATCAAAATATTCGGTGATCATCATTGATGAAGCACACGAGCGTAGTATGAATACCGACATCTTGATCGGCGTCCTTAGTCGAGTAATCAAGCTACGCGAACAAATGTGGAAGGAGGGCACCGAGGGCGCGAAACCACTGCGCCTTATCATCATGTCGGCAACCCTACGTGTCAGCGACTTCGCAGAGAATGCGGCCCTCTTTTCGTCACCGCCTCCGGTCATCAATGTTGACGCCCGCCAACACCCTGTTACAGTACACTTCAGTCGGCGGACATCTTCCGACTATGTCCAGGAAGCCATCAAGAAAGCAGCCAAGATTCACGCCCGTTTGCCACCGGGGGGGATCCTCATATTCTTGACAGGGCAAAATGAAATTGTGGGCGTCTGCAAAAAGCTAGAGGTACGATATGGTAGAAGTGCTTTGGAAGCAAGAAAGAAGAGGAGACAAATTGTCCAAGCTTCTTCCATTTTTGCAGATTCCATCGCCAATGATGGTCCCTGTCCTGTTACTCCCGTCCATGGTGAGGAGTTTCAAGATATGGTCAGATGATTTCTCAATGATAAGGTACTCACAGCCGACGTTGAGGCAGAGGATATCGAGCTTGGCATTAATGAGCAGGAATTAGCACTTGATGTAGACGGTGACAACGCAGATGAAGATCCTGAAGGCCTGGATAGCGACGAGGACGACGGCGTAAACGCTGAGCTGGGCATCGATGCCGAGGAGTGCGATGGTAAGTTTTCTGACGTGTTAATATTCGACGAGCTCAAGTCCAATGGATCTAGTCCCAATGCATATCGTCCCTCTGTACTCGCTTTTACCGAGCGACAAGCAAATGCGAGTTTTCGACACACCACCGCCAGGCCATCGTTTGGTGGTAGTATCAACCAACGTTGCAGAGACATCGCTTACTATCCCTAATATACGCTATGTAATCGACTGTGGTCGAGCGAAAGAGGTACGAAAATCTCGGTTGTGAGAAATATGATCTGACATTGTTTAAAGCGACATTATGACATGGCGAGCGGTATTCAGTCCTTTCAGGTCAGTTGGATTTCCAAGGCCTCGGCCTCTCAGCGAGCTGGTCGCGCTGGTCGTACGGGTCCAGGACATTGCTACAGACTCTACTCCTCTGCCCTTTACGAGCATTATTTCCAGTCGTTTTCGCAGCCCGAGATACTGCGTACGCCGATCGAGGGCGTAGTATTGCAGATGAAAGGCATGAACATTGATGCCGTCGTGAACTTCCCTTTCCCGACACCTCCAGATCGACAGGTGCTGAAAAAGGCTGAGACCATCCTCACTCGTCTTGGCGCGCTCAGTAGCACACCCCTTGTATCGCAATCGTCAACGGTGTCTATGTCAACAATTGGAGGTCAAGTGACTCCTCTGGGCAAGGCAATGAGCTTGTTCCCGCTTTCTCCGCGTTTTTCTCGGATGCTCGTCGGGAGCCAACAGCATGGCTGTCTACCTTATGTGATTTCGATTGTGGCGGCTATGTCGGTCGGGGACCCTTTCCTTCGCGAGGAGGGGCTAGATGAGGACAGCGAGTCCGATGGCGACGATGAAGGTCTAGAACATATCAAGAATGCTTCCTTACGAGCGAAGGAGGTAAGGAGGGCCCGACGACGGGCATTCTTTGAATCTCAGCAGGTTTGTCTTCCATCTATTTATCCTGTTTGTTTCAAATTTCACTCAACGTTGAAAACAGCTTCATGGGTCGCTGGGTAAATTCAACAGTGACATTTTCAGACTTCTCTCTGTCGTAGGGGCCTATGAGTATTCTGGAGGGGGTCATCAGTTCTGCAAGGACCACTTCTTAAGGCCCAAGGTACGTCTCATTAATTATATCCAGTCGCAGTAACACCATGGGAGACTACAGGCCATGGAAGAGATTCACAAACTCCGAGCCCAACTAACCAGCATTGCGCAAGCAAATTTTCAGAATGCTGAAGTAGGTTTCGACAAAAACATTCGGCCCCCTAACGACATTCAGGTAACTGGCTTCCTGTTTATGGGATTCTACGTTCGCTGACAAACTTCTTTTAGCTAAAAGCTATTCGTCAACTGCTCACCGCTGCGTTTATCGACCAAGTTGCAGTGCGGAAGGATTTAATAAAAAATAACTCCAGTGGGATGCAATTTTCAACTGCCAAAGGTGTTCCATATGCGGCGGTGGGAGTTTCTGAAGACGTTTTCATCCATCCATCGTCAGTGCTTGCGAATAGCACACCGCCAGATTATCTCGTCTTCTCTGAGGTAGTCAAAACATCACGGACGTGGATCAAAGGTCTGTTCGGTCGCTATCGCATCTCTTGAGATGCTGACAAACATGAAGGACTAACCGTGATAAATCCTGCGTGGCTGTCGAGCCTTGGAAAACAAACTATGTGCACTTTTTCCAAACCTACGAGAAACAATGTAGGTTTGATGATGTCTATACCGCGGTTTGGCCCAGATCAGTGGGAGCTACCTCCCGTGAAGGTGTGATTGTAATATGACATATTTATGGATAATGCTATCTTACATTTTGCAATGCAATCTATGTGTGGGTAACGAATAATTCAATGACGATATGCGGAGAACCATGCGATCAACACTTATGGTTTTCCAGGCTGGTACGAATGATGATGAGCGGCTGGACACGGAAACACAGCAATCTTACCTTGTTCTTTTTGGGTATAAAAATACTACCCTTCTCCTTCTTGATTCGTTTCGGGTGTGGCTGTATTGTCCTAGGTTCATGTGATCCAGAGGCGGAAGGTTCTCTATTCACTCCGTCATCCAAACGACGCTTCTGACCAACATCTCTGGGAACAGCAAGGTCCGCAGGAGGATCTTTCATCGACGGTCGCCCATCCATCACCAGGGGAGGTTTCGAGGGGGGAAGTCGACGACTAGACCCAGCAAAGTTTTTAGGAGTGACCAGATCATCTGGTTGAAGCGGCGCAGTCACTGCTGGCTGAGTTTTGGGTTTCGAAGGTGATGAGAGCCGCCGAACCGACGGGTTTGTAGCTTGGGTGGTGAAAAAGCTAACATCCGCCTGTCTCTCAGTTAGTATGGAGGTCTTGCGAAGGAGAGTGTTTGATGTCAGTACCTCCGTCAGAATTGATCTTTCGCGAGCGTCCTGTATGATTTTGCGCCAGTTTTCGTCGCTTCGCTCGAGAGTAGGGGCATGGCCCAGAATGAAGAGAGATGAACGTGCACGAGTCATAGCGACATTCATTCTCCGAGTATCTGTACACCATTAGTTGCTTGGAATTATACAGATTAATACATCATACCCGATAGGAAACCAACAGATTGTAGTCCAGGACCAGCACGGACACAAGAAAGAATGATGATATCCTTCTCTTGTCCCTGGAATCCATCGACAGTATGGAAGTGTACTTTGCCTTTGATATCTCTCCCGAAACGTTGTTCGAAAGCTCTCTGAAGCTCTAAAACTTGACCACGGTACATGGAAACGATGCCAACTCGGAAGTCAAAGTCCACCGTAGAAAACTCCTTGCATAAGCGTGCGTACAAGGCGAGGGCGACTTGGCTCTCCGTAGTATTCTTTAAAGAATGTCCGTTCGCGGAGGCTTCTTGTCCTCGAGTAACGTTGAAGAACCTGTATGTGCCAAATTTAGAATGAGAATGCCATGGCTGCTTTGTTTTGACATCCATGTCGGGGCCATCCAGAAGTCGGCCCTGGTAAAAGACCCTGCTAGGAAGACGGCTGATATCGGGGTGCATGCGGTATTGGATACTAAACACATGTGAGTGCACTGATTATTAGTGAGCGAGGAGTCATACCTGAGAAGGTGAACAGCATCGGGGCGGTGCTTCTGAAGGCGTACAAAGAGCGACTGATTATATTGGTACTTGCAAGCCTGCCATCACGATCAGCATGTATTCGCAAGGCATTGTTGGCTCCACTTACCTCCTGAGATAAAACTGTGGGGGGGAGTTGTTGTGGATCTAGACTAGCCTGAGCGGAATTGCAAGAAGGACGAAAAAATTACTCACCACCGACCATGATGCACCTTTGGCAACGAAACTTGAGTGGTATCAACGAACTCAACTCGATGGACTGGGCCGCTTCGTCGATGATGACCATTTCGAAATCAAGTTGTTCGAGTGCGTCATGGCCTGCACCCGACAGAGTGCTACAAATTACATCCGCCTCTTGAAGAACCTCCATCCGGATACGCCTCCGTGTGGCATCGAGTGTCCTAGAATCCGATTTCTGTTTATCTTTCAACCGATCAAACTGCTGTGTCAGCAACATCCGTCGCGCGTTTAGTCTCTTGATTTCGTCCTCTAGAGCAATAGTCCGGGCATTGTTGTCGCGAACAGCGGCCAGCTCCTCCAACTTCTGCTGCTTGGCCTGCTTGACCTCCTCGATTTGACCTCGTAGTACGTTGATTTCACCGCCCGCAACCTCGGAATTGCCTTGAGGTTTTTGTCCATTGACTTTTTGTTCTACCAAGTAGTCGAGGGAAACGTCTTTCACGCTGATATCGATAGCCTTATCCGCTCCGACTCGGACCACTTTGAGGGAACTTGCTTTCCGCTGAGGGCCTCTATAACCTTCTTTGAGGCGGCTAGCAATCTCGTCAATGGCAGCATTGCTAGGTGCGCATAGTAGGATTTTCTTAACGGGCTCTGAAGAAGTTGTACTCTTTCCAGCGTGAATGTTTGTCACAGCACGTGGGCGTTGTTTAAGAAAAGCTTCGATGAGACCACAGATGGTCGATGTTTTGCCAGTTCCCGGAGGTCTGTTGATGATTGTTAATTTGAGGTGCCAGCCTGATTACGGAGAGAACATACCCTTGAATGAGCGCAAAACCCTCTACCTTGAGCGATCCTATTATAGCTCGTGCTTGCGGGTCATTGACACTGTATGCGGACATGGTGTGCTGCACCTCGCGTTGCTCAAGGGGGGGCAGAGCGGATAACTTTGGAGTTAATATCATTTGGAAGAGATCGTAGTGAGGAAGTCCCATGAGAGCGCCATACTCCCGATGAAGAGTGCTCAAGCTATCGAGTGATAAGCACTTATTGCGACACAAATAGATAAACGCACCTGAAAACTTTCTTCAGGCTCCAAACCGTATTGATCTGCAGCCCTATGTCGCCTGCCGCTGGATGTATGAAGCAGCGAAGACTCATTTGCGATCCAAACGGAGAGGTCCTAAAGCTCTGAACCTTCATCATGATCGACTTTGCACCATCGGGACGGCGAAGTAACACGATATCCGTATCTCCCAGTCGCCAATCCTTCTGGACAGGATCCGAGATGGTGGCGTCGAGGTCGACAAAATCGTCGGTGAACTGTTTGGACGAGATTCTGCAGTCATATACCTCTTGTACTTCATCTTTGGATTGAACGATTTGCGACCAACATTCTAGGAGTAACAAGGGCTCAAAGGTTCGGAGATAGTGCTGATAATCCTGGAAGGTATCAGGAACATGAAGCAATTGAGGTTTCCCGCCGACAGCAGGAGGATCAGGACCATCGTGATCGTAATTCCAAGACAGGAGTGTCCGATGCAGTCCGGTGATGTTTGGTTTGAAACGCAGTGCCTGGCGACGAGCGTCATCTCGACGTTGGACACGCTCCAGGGCCGCATTCTTGGCTTGGGTTTGAATATCTAACATCTTCACTTGGCGTCTTTCTGTAGGCTTCTTGATCTTTGGTGACCGCTGGAATCTGCCCAAAGCAACCAAACCACCCTGGACGCCCTCAGCCTCAGATTCAGAGTCGCTGGAAGATTCTGATGCGGAAGCTGGAGGGAGAACGTCACGCCCAGTCAGTGGTTTACTAACTCTCGTTGCCGTACTTGTTGATAACCGCTGGAACTTGGGAAATGCGCCTTTCATCACGTCAGGCATGAGTTGGTCCTCAACAGGTTGCCGCGGAATAAAGTGACTTGGCTTTCGTACTGACACCTGTGCCTTCTGCGGTGGAGGTTTGTGTGCTTTGATAGGCTGAGTTTTCTGCGCAGGAACGAAGGAGACGACTTCGACCTCGTCATCATCGTCGTCAAATGTGGCAAGCGCGTCCTCTAACTGGGCTATTCGACTTGCGTCAAGCTTTGTCTTTACAGTGCCAGGGGTTTTCTTGCGGGAATCTTCAACGTGCTTGTTCAGCTTGGCAAGGGCAGCCTCTGATGGAGGGATGCAAGTTGTCCGAAAACATTCTAGGACCGTTTGAATCAGGGAGAAGGACTGATGGAGAAGCTCTTCATCAGAGAGCCGTAGCCACTTTGCTAGCTCTGGAAGGACTGGTTGCAGGTCATTCATCATTTTCTTTCCTGTTCGGGAAAGTTTCCGAGAATTGCCAGTCACTAAAGATGACGATTCATCCGTAGCGGTGATACCGGCGGACTCCAGTACCCGCCACTGCGCCAGCAGATCTCTCGCGAAGATCAGTGCATCTCGCATCCAAACCGTCATATCTGGAATTTCGAAGTAGTTTGCCCAGAGCGGCGTGCGTTTGAATATCACGGTAATGGATCGTGTCATCAAGCTCCACAGTTGAGGTATTTGCGCCGCAGGCCCGTCCTTATCTTTCGACCGCAGGAATGCGTTATTGTGCAACAGTCCCTCTGGGCTGGAGCACAAGACCTCAATGACATCAGTAAGACACCGCACCAGTGACCTGGAAAGGCTGCAGGCTTCCGTTACATGGGGCGCATACTGAATGTATCGTTCCAGGAGGCTGAAAAGGCCCTCAAATGAGGAGTCTGGGAGATTGGAGAGAAGAACGCGGAAGCATTCAATCCGAACGTCGACATCAAATGCCTGACCAACTAATGTCTTCGCTGCGCCTTGGATGTCCTCGATTGGAGACAGCATAAGGACCATAATATCCCTTGCAACCCCTGGTCGACGCAGGACATCAAGAACGAATATCGATTGGTTGTAGTTCGCCACCTTGGATACTATTTCGTGAAATCCGCTTCGAGACACGGTGAGGCATCGATTAATGGCATCAAAGGCTTGGTGGGTATTCGGCTTGGACAGAGCAGGCTTGTATGCCTCTCTGTTCAAGACGTCAATGTGGGAAAACTGGGCGATAATCGAAATGATGGCGACAACGCCATCTGCGTCGTTTGTTTGGAGAGATTCATATGTCTTCTTCCACATTTGTTCTTTGATAGCACAGACAGGAAATAGATTCGTGCGTTCTGCCAAGAACTCGCAGGACTTCGTGATGGAATTTGCGATTTCAACGACGTCCTGAGACAAGGAAGTCGTGATGAGGTCACGGGCAGCACTGCGTACTACTTTCCACTGCGAATCCATATACGAGCGACCAAATGCCACAGAAATGAAGACTTCGGCATGAATGTCGAGCACGCTTGAAACCCCCATGCGACGTTGTGACGTCTCCTCCGACTGAGTTTTCCGGACCTGAGAGGCCAGTAACTACAAGTAGCACATGTTCATCATTATGACGCGTGGAGAGATAGAATAACCACTGACTCGGACAGCGGAATACATCACCGCTGGACGCGCTTCCTGAAAACGTTCGTGCTGTAATTCTTCGCAAAGAAAATCCACGATTCTGGCTAAAACATCCCCAAATATGGCAGAATCGGATATTGATGCGAGGTACTCCCCGAACCATGACAAGAACCATGGTTTCTCGTCCACTGACTTGACGTCCTGCAGTAAATCGGAGAAGGAAGGGTTGTCTTTGATTGCATCGAAAACTACTTGGGGGTACTCTGGGCCCTCGCCTTGCCATAATATATTGCCCAAACGCTTGATCAAAAAGAGTAGACACCGCAAGATATCAGAGAACTCTATTGCGATATTCAATCTATTGAACTAGTCATTGAAGCGAACAAAGATACACTCACGTCGGCCAACATCGTGTAGATGACCTGTAACAATTCTTCGACAGTTCATTCCTTCAGAGGATTTTGCAAGAACCTCCATTGGAATATGTCGCAGGATTTGGCTAAATCCAGACCAGAGTTCAGTCGAATCGGAGGATAACGAGTACAGCGAGGAACTGTCTGTCGACGTCGCTGTGCCTTCACGTGACGAGGTCAAGGCACTGATAACCGCCTGCAGAGCCAATTCATGCCCTGCAACGAACTGGTGCTCTAACATGGGAACCTGGGTGCTTTTGACAATTTGCCCCTTCGCCCACCGTCTGACATCAGGGGATTCATCCATTACAAGTACAAATAGTCCAGGGGGAGGCGGATCCGGCGGCCAGTCTGAGATGGGTGGACATGCGCGAATCAAGGAGAGGACTCGAGGGTCGCGAAAGACGTTCATGTTGGAGACCATGTGGTATAACAAAGGTTGTGGCACCGTCTGGGGTGTCCGACTAGCCAATCTAGGGCTGGACAGATCTATTGCAGAACGCACAAGGGCCTCTACGACGGTGGATAGTTCCCAGTCATCGAAACTGCTATAAAACGTTTTGATCACATCATCCGAGAAGGCAGCAAAATAACTGCAGGGAAATCAGCACAACAGCTGATGTACTGGCTCGTTGAGCCACTCACGTTTTCCTAGAACTAGTCTTCACTTCCCCAAACCCCTTGATACAATGGCAACATCCTGAAAGACAAGCCTTAAGCCTTCTTTTCCAATCATCCACTCTTGGACTATCGTAAGCAAATAGCCTCAGCAAAAATGTGGCAGCGTCAATAGTGAGCTGGTGAGCGCGACTGCAAAACCAGTGGTAGGTATTGTCAGATGCTGACGGGGGAATCTTCATCAAATACGCATATATTGGCCCAAGAACAACATCTGTCGCGTCCGCCGTGTTCACCGGTACGTCACGGACTGAAGCGAGTAATGTCTTGACTTTGCTGAGTTCGACATCGGAGGTCATGAACGAGTCACTGGTTCAGGTCGGTAGTGGATGTTTGTCTTTGTCTCCCGTAGCCACCTGACAGACCCAATAGAAGAAAGACAACGCCAGGCGCTTGGACGACCAAAAACGGTGATGCTTGGCTAATCATGATGTAAGTGATACGATACCGCCGACTCGAAATCAGCCATGTAAAGTTCACGCCGATATCTCAGATCTCAACAGTGTCACATATGGATTCTTGGGACGTAGAACGTCTCAACGAGCTCTTGGAGCAAGATGTTGAGCTGCGGGAGGTATGAATCGAAAGTTGGTGATATTACTACCAACTTACCCATTCCAGAAAATCAAGGAGCAAGTGACGGATCTGGATAAGAAAACTCGCAATATGGTCGGGATTCTCAACAAGATCCATTCAACGCCTCCCGAGTCAAGTTGTGCTATTTCCAAATCTTTTTTCTGAATGCCAATGGCCATCTAGTTCCAGGTCTCCTCGATTGTGTTCGTCCTATGTTGCACAGTTGTCAGACCACTACTGCAGCAATGGCTACACTCATTCCTCCCAGCCAGTTCTGGAGATGGAAGGAAATGTGGTCCAACTCTTTGCGCACTGCAATCTATTCAGCTGCCTTAGTAGAATTTCTGGCAACGGGGAAACTTATCTCACTGCAACAAGTCAGTCAGATTTTAGGGAGTGAGCATCACTTTCGTCTCTATAGTATGTGTAACCATCTTCCTTTATTAGTTAAAGATGAATGGAAGGACCGGTTTGCGCTGGTCGTCGAAGATTATCTTCACGGTCTTATCAGTCTTGTCAATGAGTTGGTAAGTCTGGTAATGTTTAAATCACCATTTTGCCTCCTTTTGCCCTTGTGCAGACACGTTTAGCTCACTTGTTATCATTGTTTAGTCACGCCTCGCAGTAAATGCAGTGACCCTTGGGAACTTTGAAGCACCTATTCAGATATCTATATTTGTGAAAGATCTGTTCGCTGGATTTTCGATGGTTCGTTTCAAGTGTATCTTTGGCGATAGCTCGAATGAAATTGATGGTGCCCAGCTGAATCTAAAGAATGACACACTCCGGCGACGTTTTGACAGTCTAAAATATGATCTCAAGAAAATCGAAGAAGGTGGGCTCAAATCGCAAATTTTACGATGTAGTCTCAGACCCCCTTAATTAGTGGTGTACGATGTTTCTCTCCGAAAATTAGCACCAACCCCCACGGAAAGGAAGTTGACATCTAACAGTGGTGAGGTAAAATAGTAATCTTAGCATCCGAAAATTTTGTTCGCAATATTTCATGTTGAATACTGCAGCAACTATCGATATGTACTATATATGTACTATTAGAAGAGACATAGGAGTGTGCAGGAATCAAGGTTTGGTGAACATTCGTACGAGGTGGCAGGGGCCCCCGATCATTAGGAGTGTAACTCCGCGACACCTTGCATTCATCTCCGAGACCAACGAGGACCATCCCACGTTTCTACAGCTCTTCGTTTCACTTTGCACCTACAGAACACCTTTAGAAATACTCGCTAACACATTTGTCTGCAGCCCAAATGCTAGACGCAAAAATGGATAGACGGCGCGCGCCAGCGCGACATGTGTCCACGGAAGGTATGTTCTCACGCTCACCCCCCACAGAGACCGCACGGTGCGGGGCCGCTCACTTAGAATCAGAAGTAGATTGGTGGTCACAGGCATCTAAGTCTTTGGCATCACTCTCCAATATTTATGCCAGCCCTAAATACGTCGAAATCATCGGCCGCGTCAACAGGTTGATCTCTGGGTGGCCAACCGATGACGTCCTTCCAGCTGAAGGCTATGATGGCTTGAAAACCAATTACAAGTACCTGTCTCGAGCTTTGAAAGATGTTCGAGACATTAATGATGAGGAAGTCAAGTACGCTGACTATTGAGCTTCCTCGTAAATTGTTACATATTTTTTCAGGGCTATCGACAGTGTTCTCGAAAAACTCGACGTTCTAATAGCCCTCCGAAAAGCACCAGAGTCACTCTCGCAAGGTAACATCGTGATTCCTGCTGTAATCTTTAGACACCTACTCATTTATGCACCTATTGTTCAGAGAAACGAAATAAGCGCCCAAGGCCACAATCTCCCACTGCCACTCCTGTGTCAGTTACGCCACCTTTGATATCTGCCCCACGGCCGACAACGACCCAGGTGGCACCCTCACGGGGTTCAGTAGGCCCTTCTCCAGTCATACCATTTTCGAGAGAGCCAAAGGCACGTAGAGAAGCGCTTGCGAAGCAATTGCCATTACAAGAAGGGCGAAAAGTCGCGTTCCATCCACCTGCGGGAAAGACCGCCGATGGCAGCGCAGCTGACGCGGATGAAAATACGTGGATCTTGGCCGTTATTACAAAGTGCATCAATCAGGATAAGAATCGGTGGGGCTCGTTTTATGGATATGTCCCCTGCACTACTAAAGCTTACCTGATGTCAGATATGAAGTGCAAGACGTTGAACCCCAGGAAGACGGGCAGCCTGGACAGCAAGTCTTCATTTTTACAGAGCAAGCGGTTTAATGTTGAACTTCATTCTCAGATGCTACAACACAACCCTCCGAGCCATTATACCACTACCGGATCCGACCGCCCCTCCAACAAGCGCTGCGCATTTGAACGCGTATCAGGAATTTCCTGCTGGTTCGACTGTTATGGCTCTCTATCCGGATACGAGTTGTTTTTACAGGGCTGAGGTCATATCCTCTCCCAGGGATCTTCAGCCAGCCGGACGCGTAAGGTTCAAATTTCTACTGCATTTAAGCGACTTAATCACACGTAGGGTGTTTCCGCGAAGCATATTGCCTCGTACAAGCTCAAGTTTGAAGATGATGATGACCAGGAGCATTCTGTCGCTGCACAGTGGGTTGTTGAATGGCCTGGTCCATGAATTTTTTGACCATATCAGGGTGTCTTGTACCATTATGTATCTGTAGTTGTATTTACTCCTGCAATTTCTAGAAAGTACTATGCACAATTGTGGGCACGCTAAAGCCTAGTCCCGCACTTGGTGAAGACCCCGAACACTCTACCATATTCCGACATATGACGACGCACTTTCTGGATTTCATATATACGGTTGCCTCGAAATCACACAACTTGAGGTCATTCATAATTGTTCAAAACCCATCATGTCTATCGCTCGACAACTTCTACACGAGTTTCGCCCTTTTTTCCGGATGCTGGACGAGCCTTTTGGGAGGTCTGCTGTGGCACCCATCTATCCTCAGCGATCCCTTTTTGACGACCCCTTCTTCCCTTCTCCTGCTGCCATTCGCCCCGCAGTAGATATAACAGAGGAAGAAGGCAAATACATCCTAGAAGCAGACCTTCCGGGTGTCAAAAAAGAGAATGTTGATATCAGGATAGGTGACGGTGGACGTAGTGTCACCATTCAGGGGAAAACCTCCCCGAGTGCTGGTGCGGATGTGGCTGGCGAAAATGGAGATGAGGGTTAGTGAATTTACTCACTCACCGACCTACATCATCTGATACGTCGTTTTAGGCTCTAAAGCGGTGGCAAAGACCGAGTCAGGTACACAACTTTCTGCGGAACGCTTACATCCGGGCAGTTCGGTCTTCACTCGCACCGTCTGGCTGCCTCGTCCAATCGACAGCTCCAAGGTGTCCGCAAAACTTCAGGATGGAATTCTCACCATGACCGTCCCAAAAGCTGAGGATCAGGAGAGTGTCAAGGTTCCCCTCGAGTAATCTGACGACGCTTTGGCTTTGATGTCTCTTTTCCTCCCCGTGTAACGTTAGTATAGCACTGCAACATCCAGCTCACTTACAATTTACTTATGTCGACTGCTTGTAGCCTTTAACCCATGTTTTGAACATCTCAGATGAGTACAGCCTTCGTAAAGCCTCACCTACATCTAAGTTAGGTTGTGCCGAGCTCCGTGAAACTGTTTTATTAGAACAAATACTTTGTAGAGTGGATTCATCACGATCTCCCAGCTCATGAGTAGGAATAAATTATCTTTGTTCATAGACAATTCCGATCACATGCCCAAGACAATAGGGTGACGATCCCTCACCTGAAAATCAGACCGTTTGGGAAATGTTCATCGTGAATGATCGCCTCGGAGGCTACGTAGTCGTATGACAGCCATAGTAGAAGCGCCACGTATACTATCTGATGAAGAGAGAAAGGCTTGAGAAGGCGACACATATACTTAATGCTTACTCACTTGATCTCGAGTAGTGTTCCAGAGAACCAAATGATAAATCTTGGCCTAAATGCTGACCCGGGATAGTCCAACATCATGATATCGCTAGTAATTAAGATAACGAACTGTTACAAGGCTGGAATTAGTGAAAGCGGGACGAAATGGACACAATGCGCAATTTCCAGTTGTTCACTGTGTCAATGGGCAGCCCGTGGAATACTGACTTTCGTACGAGCATGAGACTGCGGCGACTTTCACTTTGCAGAGAAGCATATCGCGGTTGTACTAGTCTGTTAAAGCTTTCTGGGTGATATGTTGAGTGTAGCACTTGTCCCTGTGTAGCCCTAATTCGAACTACGGTCAGACTGTCTAGGGGAGACTAAGCGCTTGTCACTTGAGGGTTTTGACTTCGGAATTCTTGTGGCGCTGCCGGTGCCAGTTTATTCTGTGTCCTTCCTCAGGCTCTTCTGTACACTCGACGCTGTCATCTCTCTAGCGTCGTAGACCCAAAACTTACTACCCCGCCTCAGGCTGGTGATGGCAGCATACTACGCTACTCCCTCTAGTTCGGTGGTTGCCCATACATCCGCTTTACAACCCTATGGGCAATACCCTGAGCTGGGCGATCCAAACCAAAGCGTCAGCGTCTACGATCTCCCTACAGACTCCGAAAATGAGGCAGAGGTGGATGAACTGGAGTCTGATACAGATCCCGAAGACGAACTCGCCACAAGCGCCTCCGCCAACCACAAGAAAAGCGGTCGGCGACTTGGGGAACGCGCTCCTGGGACGACTCTACTCCCCGCTGCTAGAGTAGAGAGCATGGTTCAGGCGGATAGTGCGTTAAACCAACTTTCTTGATCAGAGCTCCCGTTAAAATGCAATTTCAGCTAGCATTGCGATGTCGAAAGAAGCCGTGTTCATCCTGTCGATTGCAACGGTACGGGAACCTGTTCAGTAGTACTATGATACATCTGAACCTCTACATTTTACTTGCAGGAGGAATTCGTAAAACGACTAGCACAAGCTGGCCAACGCCAGGCGTCCGCAAAGCGTCGAGGGATTGTTAATTACACCGACCTGGGTGAGCAAACAACGCCTTATTTTAACCATAACTCTAACTGTCCGTCAGCCTGCTCTACCCAACAATATCAAGAGTTTATGTTTCTTCAAGGTTTATTTTACGTCACCTGCCTGTTTCGCGCTCTCTGACATGTCATTCCAGACACAATACCTGAACCAATATCCATAGTAGAGGCACTTGAGAGACGGGCGATGAAAGAGAAGGAAGACTTGGAAGCCAATCCGGCAATGTCCACCACCGTTCATCGACAGTCACCTCCTTTTATAGCAGTATCTGCGCCCCAGTTGAATGGGAAGTCGAAAGCTAAGCCAAGGCCACCAGTTGCTAGCAGAGAAACGTCAAGTGCAAGTGCGAATGGAAGTACGAGGAAGGAGTATAAACGGAACGAGGACAAGGTGGATGGTGTTACATCAAGTCGGAGTGCGAGGGCCTCGAATGAAGATCGTTGTGTCGGGCCTGGGGATGTGCCAAGGGATATAGGGAAAGAGGCAGGATACCACCAGGATGATGTATCTTGGACAGCACCAGTTCCATCGCCGAGACGTCCGATTGCAGGCCTTCGAGCATCGCACGAAATCCAAGAAGGTCGATCACCTCCACACCCCGACTTCGCACCAAAATGGCCTGGCCACTACACTGGCCCCGCAAGCGGTTTCCTACAAGATTCACAAGGAACGTTTGGCCGGGGAGTTAGCCAGAATCCTGGCCGTACTATCTACTCACAGGAACCACGTCCAGAAAATGGTTCTTATACTTAACATATACGAATGGTACACCTTGTTTCGAACAGTATAACCTTGGAGTTTGATGTTTTCATCGATGAGGTTACTCCCGTCTGTCACTGGCACATCAAAACCCTCATTTCACAGTAGACGACGCCTCTTCACAGGGGATCCTAGATTGAATCGAAGTAGGGCCTTGGGAGAGTAAGTATGTGACAGAATGCATTGCATATGCAGTCTGCGGAACATTTGAATATTGTGAACGCATTTCGAAAAGCTGTTCCACGGGATCCAGTCACATCAATGATTGGATGCGGATGCTTGTGATATTGGGTCCTAAATATACTATAAACTAAACTATGTCTGAATGGAGCTGCGCTACTTATTATTTTTTAACTGCAATTGAGAGAGCACTGCTGGTAGGGCGCAGGTCCCTGCTTTGCGCCTGTTTCAAGTTGCAGCGCCATATACGAAGACTCTTGTGGGAGCCAGTGCTCTTGTCGCTCTCATGCAGATGCACTGCTGGGGTTTACAGCCTCTACACGCTTGACTGGCAAGTGCGTGAGTACAACCATAACGTGATGGTTGAATACATACATGCTAAGTACAGTGTATCATAAACAAACTGCCGCGGCGCGCGCAGATGTTTATGTGAAACACCCCTTGAAACCAAATACTGCCATCCTTACTAAGGTTGAACCGGCATCGCCGAATAAGACACAATTTGCGTAGCCTTGCATGCACTGCATTTTCATCGTAACTGGGTTTTCAACTGTCAGAAACCTAGCTCTACCTGGAGACCCCGAAGTGACGAGATGCACCTCAAGTTGCAAAGACACGTCCTGCGCACGGATTTCGAAAGGGGTTACTGATCCGAGCCCCTGCAAGTTACATGAATTGTTCCGCAAATTTAAAGATCACGAGCAACGGTGGAAAAAAACATGAAACGTGAAAGCTCTTGGCATTGCTAGCGCTGACTGTTTGGCAAGGTAACTACTAAACTAGTTGCTTTCAAGTTTCCACTAATAGCGGTACTTGCTAGCGAAACCAGTTCTTGCAATGTACTTGTGACTATCCTGGTTGAAATCGACGTCATAATGAAAATCTTGAGATAAAAGGACTCGAATTCAAGTACCTTTTGCACATCCTATCCTTCACTACCATTCAAGTCATTGCAGCTACTCTCTTGCTTTGCGCATTCTCCTGTCATACAAATAGCCACAGCACATTCATCCATAGTAGATATGGAACGCAACTTGAAAACCTTCTCGTTCCAGGACTTCATTATATTGCTATTCGCTTGCCGTTCGTATCTAATTATCATCCGCACCTCTTTCACTTGATTGATCTAACATTTTCAGTATTTCCGAGCTTCCTTGCATGTGTAAGCCCACTGGCAACCCCCACCGTTCGTCCGCTCAGCGAGGGTATCGCTCTCAAACCCAGTACTAAGGAATCAAGGATGAGCTCATAGGGGGCGATTATAATGCGCCTCCCCCACCCTGGATGATGGCTTGTTGATCGAGCTATAGTACGTTTGAACGTTGCAACTTTCATCAGAGCACCAATATAATTAACTTACATAGATATCTAATGGCCTTCCCCGGGTCCACCGTCCTTCCATTACACAGACACTTTTGAGATACTTACACACAGTACTTAATATCTACTTATTGTTCCATGTTTTATCCCCATAACTACGTACGACAAGCCCTTATAAAAAGACAACTTGCCTCTGCGTGTTCATGTACAGGCAGCTCATACATTAGGCAAGAGAGTTCAAATTTAGTTGAATTACAAGAAACAAAACACAATTAATGACGTTGCTACATTACAATCGAAGTTCTGAAGTTTTGCATGAGCATTGAGAAGTAGGGTACAGGGGAGGGGCACCTGCGGGGGTCGTGCCATGAAGTGCGCTCGAGAGTTAGAAGGGCGGCACTAATCCAGTCGAGGCGGTCCATTAGAGGTGCCTCAGTACTAGTAGCAGCGTGCAGATTACTCAGTGCAGTGGTAGGCCCTACCAGTGTTAACCATTTCTTTGGAAAACGCAGTGCGGAACGGTGGGCCGTGGTGGCAATGTAGAAGTTGAGGTGAAGGATGTCGATTTTGAGTACTAGTAGATATGTCACGGCGGCATTCGGCGGGGGCGTGATGTTTTGGTGCAATTGATGCCAAGCAGCTAAGCTGCGGAAGAGAACAGCCTCCCCACTGGCAAGTCAGTGAGGCGGGCTTGAACTTCTAAATGTGCTTGCCTCGAATTTCAGCTCACCTGAAGAGGACGAGATTTGCTTGACACCCCCGGGCCTTCGCATGTCTAATTCAGGCTTACATAAGCATTTGCCCATCACCGAAATGGGATAGTGATAGTATGTAAGTATCCGTTAATATTTTAATGCTTCCTGATGCCTTCTCGCCTAATCACATCAATTGGCTATGCCGTACTAGTATGATGGATAGAGAGGATACTAGTAGTTCCAGGAGTGCTAGATTGAATCAAAGCGGTTGTTGGAAGGGTATTAAAAGCTCTTTGAAGTTTGCACAGCGTTTAAATAGTGTAACTACTAACTACGGTCGAAAAGCTGTTCCACTGTTGCCGCACTTGCATCAGATCAAGATCCATCAACAGTTGGATGACAGGTACGGGCAATGTACGGAGAGTTAGATGCCGATGTACTCCAGGCTACTCCTGCCATGTCGAGATACATACTTAAGGGACTCGAATTCAGGTCTCTTTGAGTGCGGCCAGTGTCTTTTTGTATATCCTACATATCATTCACTCGCACTTACCGCTGTTGCAGCAGCTCTCTTTGCGCATCCAACAGCACACCGATAGCTATGGCCACACTCAAACTCCTCTCGTTCCCGGTCTTCGCTGCATGGCCGCTCGTTTGCCGTTCGTATCTAAACAAACCATCATCCGCACCTCGTCCACATGATTGAAACTGTGTTTAGTATTGCTTCTTGTGTGTGCGAGTCCAATCCGGACACCCAGTGAGGATATCACTCTTAGGGATGTCGTTGCGGTAGGCGGACCTTTTTTCATGGTCTGTGCATTCTAAGTGATTCTTGACAGGACGACAGCCGGGCCATGACAGTGACAATATTAACCGGTTGGCGTGCGCGGAGGGATTGATGACAAGGTGCATGAGGAAGTTGTCGATGAGTCATTGAGATTGTTATGTTCTCTTCTACTTACCGCAACTTCACGAGACATTATTTATGTGGCCCCTCGAGCTCGTAGTAATAAATTAAGTAGAAACCACTGTTGCTTATGTAATGATGTGAAAGCTTAAATTTAGCCGAGCCGAAGACGAGCATGAAAATTGCAAGTCTATCTACACCTCCACAAAGCCCTCTTTCGCCTTCAACATATTACGGATGGGCTGCGATATAGTAGCACATTAGGACTAAGATATCTCAATCTTTTTTTGAAAAACCTAAGATGTAGAAAATTTGGTCACCGAAAAGTGAACTTCATGCGGAGCTTGTCGGAGTTTCCTTTTATGGAATACGGCATCTCGGCATTATCACGTGGACCACACATCCAATTGACGAGACGATGTATTTCTTAACAGTAAATTCGGCTTGAACGTGCATTGAGTCCGTTTCTGAGAAAAAATGTGAGGAGTTTTTGGGATAATAAAATAGTTAAGCACCTGTAAGTATCTGCCAACTCTTTCGGAAAATGCATGTATGGTTTTGATTGAACGGTAAGGTATGTTCCATCAGCAGCACTCCGGAAACCTTTGAGAAAAAAGTTGGTGATTCATCATGACAAGTTGGGTGATAAGCGGTACACACGAGCCTGGACCCATCCCCAGTACATCTCAATTGGACTCAGCCCACAATGAAATTTCGCAAGAAACTAACACTTGTGTGTCCAGCTGCTTCCCAGTCAATAATAAGCTGTAGGTATATATGGCTTTTCATTTTTGAAGTCTTGCTCATTTTCCGCATCCAATAGGTGTTACACAAAGATTCCTGCACAGGTAAGCCTCTAAAAGATCTTCGATAAGTGCATTATTGAAGCACGCTGCCGCTTTGCTTGCTTCTGCCTTTTGGTCAGAGGAGGCGCTTGGAGGAACTTGAACTTTTTTTAAACTTTAACTCAAAAGGGAACAATTACGCAGTATCCGTGAATTTCGGGAAATCGTATTTATGCTTATTTCAGTCATGTTTCTTATCAAAATCTTAATTTGAGAGTGCTGAGCAAAATTGCTGCCGCAGGAGAGTTGTCGGCTCTTAGTGACTCGCACTGTAGCAACTTGAAGTTGGGACGTAATGGCACGCCTTCCAATCATCGACATAGCTCCGTACGTCGAAGCCAAACGGGATCTTACGAAGTGTAGGGCCACATCGGATGCACTACACAACGCTTGTATCGAGTATGGGTTCTTCTATCTAGACATTTCGCGGTACATAGATCTCTCGGAGCCTGAGGAGTTGACCCGACTAGCCAGAGAGTTCTTTGCACTACCACAGGAGGACAAGGATAAGATTTGTCTGGAGAACCAGGATAATGCTAGAGGTATTTGCTGATCTAATCTCCCAGCCGCTATGCTTATTATTATCTTCAAACTTCAGGATACCAAAGGCTCAAGCAGAACGTGACTAACGGGAAAGCAGATAACCATGAAGCAATCGATCTTTACAAGCCTGTTGAGAGCCCGGATAAATCCAAGCCTCTGTGGGGGGAGAATCAGTGGCCGGACATCCCTGGATTCCAGCAGAAATATGATCAATGGATTGAGAAGATGAAGAATCTTGGCCTCATCCTCATGGAAGCGTGAGTTCTTGCTAAATCCATAGCATTACTTCCAGACACGATCTATCCTAGGATGTCTGTTGGACTCGGAATGACAACGGAGGAATGGATGCAGTTGCGGGCTCAAGTAGACGATAGTTTCTGGGTGATGCGGATTATCGGTGAGCATCATGACTCAAGTTCATACAGTCGACAATACTTAGCTATATGGAAGGATATCCTCCACTTCCGAACGACCACGACGGCTTCTCATGCGGAGCGCACAAGTGAGTCGACTTGTTAGTTTTCATAACATTTGATGTACTGATGTGTGGTCAGAGATTATGGCTGCTTAACGTGAGCCTCAAATGAACAGTTTAGCAATGTCCCTGACACCGACTATCTAAGTTTCCTATATGCTGATCCCACCCGAAGTGCCTTACAAGTGTTCTTGCGGCAATCCGGCACATCGGTATCAGATTTGGACGGCCTACCGGCAGAGCATGGTATGGAGGAAGGGACATGGATAAATGCAGATCCTGTTCCCAATTGTGTGGTCTGTAATATTGGCGAGAGTATGCTGCTGGTCGTTCCGAGAGAGTCCTTTCGAACTAATTCAAATCAATCACAGTGTGGGAGATCTGGACAAACGGATTGTACAAAAGCACGCTACACAGAGTGGTCCATAAAGGATCGAATTATCGGTAGGTGTTGTACAGAAAATGATTGGGCTATTTCTAATCCATTTGAGTAGTGTCTCGTGCGAACCTGTTGTGCTCTACGATATATTTGTTGTCTGACATGTTGACAGGATACCGTTCTTCTTCGAGCCTAACTTCACCGCGAATGTTGCTCCACTTCCAGCAGCTCTGCGTCTTTTATCTTCCCAAGGAAATGAATGGACTTCAAACGATGGAAAGGCACACCAACCTGTTGTATATGGCGATTTTTTGCTCAGGAAAATTGGCAGCAACTTCGCTACGGAAGTAAAGGGCAAGTATGACTAGTTAACGTTATGCTATTTGTTATGTTTTATATATGTACAACTTGAACTCGAAGTTATCGGTAGTCACGTGAAACCTGCAGATGAGCCATGAATGCTTTGACTCGATCACGCTGCTACCATCTTCTGATTCCTCATCGATCGCCAGCGCAGTTAATTGCGAGGATCCATATATCGGTGCGAACAATGTCCTACGAATCCTCTGTATCCAGGCTCCCCTCCCAACTCAAAGATCTTGTCGTGAATGCGCAAGTAGATGTCGGAAAGACTGACGCTGACAAGGCCGAAGTGACCAAGTGGATTGAGATGGTTGCAGAAGGAGAGATCGTAAAACCAGCCGCTCTTCAAGTAAGCCATTTGAAAAAGATTGCTTAAATCGCTTAGTGAGCCAGTATTGCTGCAGGATCTCGAGAGCCAGCTCATATCTAGCACATATATTGTGAGCAACTACCTCACAGCAGCAGATGTTGCTTTATACGGAGCGCTACACCCAGTCTTTGTTCGTCTTTATTATGGTATTCTGATGTGCCAAAAGCTCATGCACAGAACCACAGTCGCAACTACAGCCCCCTCAATACCACTCTACTCCTGCACTCACGCGATATTTTGACCACATTCAAACGCGCCCATCTGTGGTAACTGCGGCCCAAGCACTTGCTCCAGCGTTTTCCTCAGTTTCCTTCGACTTAGCATCTGCTCCTCCAATTGAGAGGAAAGCTGATGCGCCGAAGAAAAAGGAGAAGGCTAGGGTTGTAGCGGAGCAAGTTGAATCTACAGCTGCTGTGGCACCACAGAAGGAGAATGTACCAGAAGATAAACCAAAAGAAAAGAAGGAAAAAAAGAAGGATGCAGCTGCTGACAACGGAGGCAAGAAAAAAGAGAAGGTTTCTGCTCCTGCTACTAGCAAGCCTGTCGCTGAAGATGCTGGTGAACCTGTGCCTTCGATGATTGATATGCGGGTCGGTCATATTATTGACGGTGAGCTAGTTCCTATTTGTCATTTGAATCACAACTGATCACGATATCGACAGTGAAAAAGCACCCTGAGGCTGACAGCTTATACATCGAGGTAAACCCATACTGTTCAAAAAAAAGATCTGTTATATTGAATCCGTGTTGCTATCAGCAAATAGACCTCGGTGAAGACACTGGTCCACG
>PVXU01011931.1:1655-11807 GCA_002994865.1 Rhizopogon parksii | reverse complement strand
CTTTGCTCGAAAGTTCAGATGGTGGAAATTAAGGTTGAAATGCTTATGTAAAGTTGAGCCTCGCCTATGTTCGGGATTCTCCTTTTCCCCACCTCTTGCTTACTAGTATTAGAGTCAAAACTTGGAACTTGGAACTGGACTGCATCGACGAACCACTGAGTCCATCAAGGATGACCAGTACTCTCTTCTATGCCAACGGTTATGCCTCTCACTCTGTTCTCAATGACGTAAGGAAGTCTTTGATAGTCCCGGTGATCATTGTCCTCTCCGTAGTTAAGCCTTGGCGGGCCCGGGCCGATCCCACCTACTTCCCTGGGTCGGGTGAGGCTCTATTTTATTTGTGGAACATCATTCCAGTCGTCCTTGAAGCTTAAAGCCTTGAAAAATGCATGCACAACTCCGGCCAAATGCATTGATGATCGGATATTTACGATTCCCAGACCATCAGCCCTTGGTGAGCTTTGGCTTTCGTCAGACTGCCGTGATACGATAGACACCGACACCCTCTAAGTTTCAGATTTATTTCTGACAGACCACATGTGGCTTCACGTTGCGTCGTGAGTGCACACGGTGCATCAAAGACACTTTGTCCCCAACTGTGCCTCACTGGTCCAACCACCAAGGCCTGGTGGCACCACCATTTAGTGGACCTCCATTATTTCTCTCTGGGCGCTCATTGTATGCATGGTGTACATTGTTGGACGGTCGGTGTCTCGCTTTATGATCCACACCTTGCTTGGACGGCGCTTTGTGCGTCCACCGCTAACGCTTCATCCACTGGCATTTTGTGGACCGCTTTGAGTATTATAAAATATGCAACACGTCGGATGGGCACCTCAGCAACTCGAACACCTCAATTACTTTGCAGCGCAGATCTTCTCTTCTGTTATTTCTAGCCCAGTATGTCCTACGTGCAGCCCAATCAAATCATCATAAACTCTGGCGGAGCTGGGTCTTATGGGGTGAGTAACCTCTACATATCTCCCATTTTTCTTCGCATTCTTATGCAGTCGTTAACTTAGCACTACGGCCGGACCGCTCATCCTCCCCCTCACCCCTCGCTCCTACGCGCGCCAATGCCACCGCATTGGTTCCTCACAGACGGTAGAAGAGCGGAGCATGTTCCACGCCCCCTGAATATCAATCCTTCCCAAGAAAGCTTCCCCGGCATCACGTTTAGTACCGGAGGTTGGCCCGGTGTGCGCGTGAAGGATATTCTCAAGCAGAAAGTTGTCATCGATAATCCGACTGACACAATATTCGCTCATCACGGTTGGCGAGCGACTACTCTCGCCCTAGAGGTCCGCATGTCCTGTCCCCTACATGATTGCTTGTGCTGACTATTTACATAGTGGCCTGGATTTATACCCTGCACTGTTTTGGATCCGTCTCACTATCGCTTTGAGACGGTAATTAGTGGCAGACCGATAACTCGTCAGGAGTTCGTCCAACAAATTGCCTTTCTTGTTGCGGATGTTTACAACCGTGCAAAGGTATGTGTTATCTTGACCATCTCATACCATTGTATCTAACGTGTTGATCCTCAGGGGAAGCCTGTGGCACGTGGTTGGGAAAAGTGGTCCTTAAACGAAAACGGGGTTCGACCGTCCGATGTCATTATCCTGTCGGCCCATTACTACAGGACTGTTTGGATCCCTGAACTCTACGTCATTGAATGAAGGTCTGGACTGCTGCGATCGATAGACGATCACTATCCTACCACCTGCATAGATCCTTCCAAAGATTCCAAGTCCTTAACTTTCTTTATCACGTTATATAATCTACACCACGCCATTCCTTATGTACATCACCATGTTATATTATCATACCATCGGGCAATTCTCAGTTATTCTTTATTCAGCCTCTCACTAGGACTGCCCACATGAATATCGCACCGTTTTTGAAGTACGGAGGTGGAATTTCACCAGCGCAAGACGTACTAGCCCAGATCAGGTAGTAACTTGAACCCTGCATGAAATGCAAGACCAATCATAACCTCGTGTGCTCGGCGCAACTAAGTCTCCACAACTGCCGTCTAGAGAGAAGAGTCGATCAGCCATGAGGCAAGCCCAGCAGCATCTAGAAACTTTGCATTGGTTTCCGGGTGCCACAGCTTATCAGATGCATGAATATAAAAACCATCACCATTTGCGATCTTGGAAGGCGATTCATTCCCTTCGCATTTGTGATACACAATCCTGAACTACCACACGAGCGATGGGTACATCAATGTCCTCCCCTATGCGTGCTCTACGAGACATTGCTGGCTTCGTTGTTACACTCATCGAACAAATTCGGGCTTCAAGAATCCTTGAAAATCCCACTTTCGCCGAGATGAGAAACGCAAGAGGCTCGCATTTCCAACGACAACGTGGCAGGGCGCCAATGCCGCAATGGCAAGGTGATGAGTGGCGAGAGGAAGAAGATATTGTTCTAGATGCAGGGGAAGAATTCAGGTGGGAAGAAGAAGTCGAGCGCCAAGCCACTCAAACACGAGACATCAACCGGGAAGACATCGAAGAAACTTACGTTAGACAAACAGTTGCAGCTGATGCGGGGCGGAGGGCAAGTGAAGCAGGAACATACGTTTCAGAAGAAACAACACGGAGACGTCTTTATGAGACCTCAGAGCGTCGAGCCGCCGTGCTGGAAAATAGAAGGCGGGAAGAACGTGTCTCGGGCACGAAGTCCACCGACGAAGGCGAGAAAACATTCATTTGTCTACTTGCATATTTAGCTTACGCCGACACTATAGCTAGTATATCAGTGGTTGGAGACGCCGTAAATGTGATGGACGATCCGCAGACCTTGGAAAAACACAGTGCCTTTCAGCTGGTGAGCATCCCCAGCGATGAGGAGATACAGTTGGCGAAGGACAGGGTCCAATACGTGGAGGGACTGTTCCATTTTGCGGTGACAGGTGTTTCCGGTGCGGGAAAGTCGTCGTTGATCAATGCCTTTCGAGGCCTTCGAAACAGAGATGAGGGGGCCGCACCAACGGGCGTAGTCGAGACTACCATGGATATCACCAGATTCCCAGACCCAAACTCGCAGAACCCGTTCGTTTGGTATGATGTCCCAGGGTCCGGCACATTAAGCACGCCGGATTGGCAATATTTCAATGCACAAGGACTATACGTTTTCGACTGCATCATCATCCTTTTCGACACCCGGTTTACGATGACCGACCTTGCCATGCTGGTCAATTGCCGGCGTTTTAACATCCCCACTTATATCGTGCGCTCGAAATCAGACACGCATATCAGAAATATGATGAAGGATTCGGGCTACGACAGTGATGAAGATGAAGACCATTCGGGTCGTAACGCAATGTATGGCTCCGCACGCGAGCAATACATTGCTGAAACTCGCGCAACCGTAAGGTGCAACCTTCAAGATGCGAGTTTACCCGACCAGAGGGTGTACATTGTCGCACATAGCACTATGGTTTCCACAGTGAGAGACAAAACACTATCGGAGAAGACCATAGACGAACTGGAGTTGATGCGAGACCTCTTTAGGGAGGCGCAGTCGAGGCGCTGCACGGGTGCTCACTCACCGACCTACGAGATTTAAAGAGTCTAGAACCCCCGAACGGCAGTCTAGCCGTTTGCTGTCTAATTGTAGTAGTCGCTATTACAGCATTCTCGCCAGGAATAAAAAGAGGGTACCGTGGGCTGAGCCATCTGCTTGGCCACATTTTGCGAGATATGGAGCATTCCGCAGGAACTGCGGGCCATGATTGGCCGAGTATGTCCCATCCTCGAGGCATCTGCTATGTAAAAACCGAACTTAGCGCCTAACGTAGAGTATTGTGCACCTTCACTCTACCTAATCTGATACACTCGAATCTCAATCCCCGAAACATTTTATCCCTGGATTAAACAAATGGGTCAGGCTGTATCCACTGTAGCTGTCGCTGCTAGCATCTGCAATGCCATCCTCGATATCGTAGATCGCATCCGACGTTCTAGTATCGGGGAGAATCCGACTCTCGCCTCTATGACAGCAATGGATGGAGCGAGGGCTTTGCAGCAGCAGGCCCAAAATGAAGCAAGGAGAACCAAACAGGAATCCGACAGGCTGGCACAGATGGCTGAAGAATCCAGAAAAAGGGCAGAGGCCATCGAGGAAGAAGCACGACACATTGTGGATGCAGCTAGAGCACAAGCGGAAAGTGTGAGAAACACGCAAAGAGCCGCTTTGAGCGCTGCACGAATCGGAGAAAGGGATGCATGGAAAGAAGCAGAGAATGCTCGGAATTCAGCAGGGCAAGAGGCAAGAGAACTGAACATCAGGCGCCAGGAGAGGCGGTTTACCCTCATAGATTCACAGAGGGAGGAAGAGAAAGTGAGATTGGAGATCGAGAGGCTGCAGATGATCGCAGGCCAAGAGCGCCGGAAAGCTACCGCGGCACAGCATGCTGCTGAGGAAGCAGCCAAAGTGGCAGATCAGAAGGTTCAACAGGCCAAAGCGGCCCAGGAGAAGGCGGAGGAAGAACTTAGGAAAGGTGTCCAACCTATCAACGTTCCAAGCGCAGAACAGAGGCTAGTTGCAAAGAGGAATGTGCAATACAAAGAGGGGCTGTTCCACTTTGCTGTCGCTGGAGTTGCAGGGAGCGGGAAGTCCTCACTGGTGAACGCTATTCGAGGCGTCCAAAACAGGGACACTGGTGCTGCTGCAACCGGCGTCGTCGAGACGACCATGACCATTGGAAGATACCCAGACCCGAACACGCAGAATCCTTTCGTATGGTACGACGTACCAGGAGCCGGAACGCTGACCACCAGCGACTGGATGTACTTCAATCAACAAGGCCTTTACGTCTTTGACTGCATTATTGTGCTCTGGGACAATCGCTTTACCATGACAGACATCGCCATCCTCACAAACTGCCGGCGCTTCAAGATACCCAGTTACATCGTGCGTTCAAAAGCGGATGTCCACATCCGGAACCTGATGAAAGACATGGGCTATGACAGCGAAACAAAGACCAACAAGCGCGCTCACCTAGCCTCCGCCCGAGCCAAGTACATCGCGGACACCCGCGAGAGCGTGAGGCAGAATCTCCGGGAGGTTAGCTTGCCGGATCAGAGGGTGTACATCATCTCCAATGAAACTCTGTGCTCCGTTGTCCAGGAACAGACATCACTGAAGTGGAATGCCATAGACGAACCCGAGCTGTTGAGAGACTTGCTGAATACCGCCTATCTCAGGAGGTGCAAGCAAGCAGAATCAGTCGCTCAGAACTCATAAGCTTCTGCACTGGTCTGGGGGTGTTCCACGACATTGAAGTAGTGAGGTTTATCACAACAGTGCTATAGTTCGTGACGGTAAAAACAATTTTAGCAAATGCGACAGAATTAGCAACGAGAAACTCCCAATTTGAACAAGCTGTTGGAAGCTTAGCGATATTCTTTTTTGGCCAAGAACCTCCATCTGCACGCAAGTTAAGGTTTTAAATTTTTTATTCAGACAAATAGCACGCCAGTATAACAGAGGTTTCTCTTGATATTCTAGTACATCGAGGCAGGGATACCGAGCTTGATGTAAGGGTGTATTAATCTGTCGCCTCTAGAGCAGTATAGCAAAGTGAAGTCGGTAGCCGCATCCAAAGTCAATCACCATTAAGATATCATAAAGCAAGTCAGGTTGAGATGCCTGTTCATACGTATTTCCCAAATAAGGGTATTAGTGATTGTGCGAGGGTATAACTGAAGACCAGCTTCGGCCCAACAACAAGAATCTACATTCATAAGTGATTAGCATAAAGTTGCACAAAGACAGAAAGGAATCACTTTTGGAGTCAAGCCCTTGAAGAAGGCTGAAGGACCTTCATTTCGAAGGAGGTCCTTTATGACGGTGACACCAGGCACCTTCTGCTCGAAGTTTGCATTTTGAATACGAGTCTTGACAGTATCAAGGGGTGCAGCAATCGTGATTGACGCAACAGCTCCTGCGATGGACGCAATGAAGTTCTGCGTCCACGTAGCTTTGGAGTAGTCAGTAACGCCAAGGACATACTCCTTCGTAACCGCTGACGCGCCGAAAAGCTGAAGCATAGGTTTAGCATGGTAAACCCAGTCGCCACAATCGATTTACCGCAAAAGAGCCTGGTGCATTACGCGCCATGGTCCAGCCCCATCCACGATATAGAGTTGTGCCTTCCTCCATGAATATCCGGAGGACTCCGCGTCCACGGAACGCCTCGGGGTTGACTTGTCGTTTAATTTTCAAAGCGTCCAAAGGAAGTAGGACCTAATAAACATTAATATCGCACAAGGAGGCTAGGGATGAAAACATGACTCACAACTTCACCGATACCCGTCAAGCTGGCAGAAACAACATTGTGATTTAGTCGTGTCATAGGCCAAGTAAAAAAGAAATCACCTGCCGGCGGTCGCCTGCATCATCATCTTCCCCTTTCTCTCACCAAATATGCTGGTGAACTCATCCTTGTATTTTCGGGTGATGATCTCATTGAACCACGGCTGCCCGCCAAACTTGTATATCCTTTGGGAAACTTTGTATCCTGCCGCATACCCAAGACCAGGGAAGAGCGAGAGAAGTTTTTTGGGGAGTGAAGCCGTAGCATAGTCACGGAAAATGATTGGGGAGAGATTTGAGAAGGAGACCTGAATACCAAGAGGAGTCAATAATTGGCAGCAAATGAGTTGTCGCGATGAGTTACTTTGCCTTTGTTACTCATAAGCCGTTTGGCTACTGTGTCGACTGGATGAAACACCAGCAACTCAGCGACACCTAGTAGTCACGACGCCATGAGCTATTTGGTTGAGCAGACCAGGACTAAAGTACCGACCAGATGCACCAGACCCCAGAATCCGAGCAGTCCCCGACTCTTTGCTTTTCCCTGAAACTGGAGGAGACATGGTTTGAATGACGAGAAAGAGTTTCAAAGAAATTGGGAACCGAGCGCTGAGGTCTGTATGTCACCGTACGTGCCAATGACACCACTGCTGCTCAAAAACTTGCGGTGTTAATCGCAAGATATGTTTAGACATATTTGTCCAAAGTACTTATATGGGATTTAACGTTATTATAGTGGTCCGACTCGTTCAACTTGCCTCAACTGCCTGTGGCTGTTTGGACTTTGGAAGCTAGAATGACTGAGGGATTCGATATCGTGATAGCCAGTGCGAAATAATTGTTCCTTCTTTGACTAGCGTCGCCGTTTCCCACACGCTGATCTAGTGACCTCGCTGAACCCATGTGGTCAAGCACCCTTGGGAATTGTCATTTATAAAGACGACCATATCGCGCTTATTTTGTTTCCCAACCACCACCATGTTCATCAAAGGCGGGACTTTCATTGCACTCTGTTTCGCGCTCACGACAGGTGCCAGTCGCGCGACAACCCAATCGTTCCTTGGTTCGGGCACTTCCAGTCAGAGAACCTCGAAACTGCCAGTGAAGCCATTTACACCATCTTACGCCGCGTCGTACGACGACGGGTTGTTCACACCTGTCGAGCACCTCGGGGCACTGTCAGAGGCACAATTCACCACCCTCAGTCACCCCGTGTTCCCAAACTACAGCGTGCGGATCAAGAAATCTAGCGATTTCTGCGATGCTACAGTCAAGTGAGTTGTATTCGCCAGACTATCACTGGCAGGATTGACGTGATAGCGCATATAAACCTCAGCTCTTACTCGGGTTATATCGACATCCAGGCCAGGCATCTATTCTTTTACTTCTTCGAGAGTAGGAATGACCCTGCTAAAGACGATTTGATTTTCTGGACCAATGGTGGTAAGTTCAACCGTGGGCAAGGTTCCAGCACGGTTCACATGACATAACGTTTATCAGGTCCTGGCTGCTCTTCCAGTCTTGGTCTCTTCATGGAACTAGGACCTTGCCGAGTACTGAATGACAATGGCACCGTCTTCCATCCCGAATCCTGGAACTCTAACGCAAATGTCTTCTTCGTTGACCAGCCAATCGGTGTTGGTTTCTCGTACGCTGATTATGGCGAAACTGTGGTAGGTGGAATGCTTATCGTATCAAACCACTATTCACCATTCGGTCAGAGCACTACTGAGGATGCTGCGAAGGATATTGCTGCGTTTATTGCGATTTTCGTGGAAAATTTCACCCAGTTCAAAGGACGTGCGTTGCACATGGCCGGAGAATCCTATGGAGTCTGTGCAGTTCCTATGCTTAGAACGTGAGAAATACTAATTGGAATATTGAAGGGACGTTACATCCCTGTCTTTGCTGCTGAAGTCTACGACCAGAATGCTATGCTAACCACGGCTGGCGTCACCCCCATCAACCTTCAGTCTATCATGATTGGTAACTCTATACATCAAACATTTTTCATTCGCTCACCCCACGTGTAGGTAATGGTTTGACCGACTTTTACACGATGGCGGCGGCCTATGTAGAACTTCAATGCACTGGTGCATCAGTTTTTCCTATACAGAGCATCTCGTATGTCATTCTCGCCTACCGTCATGCCTTGATTGACGTACATATCTCTTCAGTTCATGCAATCGTATGAAACAAGCGGTTCGGTAACCTCACATCGGTGACATTTTTGGAACTGACCAACTTCCATAGCTTCCTCGCTGCCAAAAGTGGATGAAAGAATCATGCATTGACCAGTTCGACGCCATGAATTGCCAGGCAGCTGGAGACTTCTGCGACACTGAGATTTCAGGTGCTTTCTTCGCGACTAGTAAGCCTAACTTATCAATCTCCCTTGTCTATGCTCATGTTTATGCTACCGGTAGCCAAGAATCCCTATGATATCAGTAAGGATTGCGATGGTCCTATCGAGGAGACGCTGTGCTACCCGGTCACAAAGTGAGCCGATGTTACTTTTGCGTAAGTGCCTAGCTAAACATTCACGATAGATATATAGGAAGCTTCCTTGATCGCCCTTCTGTGCGCGAAAAGCTGGGTGTAGATCCCTCCGTCACGGGTAACTTCAGCTCCTGCAGTGATACTGTTGGACAGGCTTTTGCCTTGGCTGAAGATAGGTATCACACAACCTACGATCACGTCGCAGCCCTTCTCGAGCGCAACGTACGGGCGTTGATATACGTGGGCACATATGACTGGATTTGCAACTGGATCGGTAACGAAGCCTGGACACTCAACATGGAGTGGAGTGGCAAAGAGGCATTTGGTCAACAACCACTTGGGGCTTGGCTAGTTGAGGGAGAGGTCGCTGGGCAAACCAGGAGTGCAAAAGGGCTCACGTTTGTTACTGTACACGGTGCAGGTCACATGGTCAGTGTTAAAACCGACTTTCAACTTCGTAGACAATGCTTGACTGGGATCACAGGTGCCATATGACAAACCCAAAGAAGCACTCGCCATGGTGCAGCGTTGGTTGGCCGGGAGTGGCATGTAGACGGTATACCCAACATAATGATAATTGTTGATTCCCTCGCGATGTTCTCAAGAAAATGAAAGATCCAATTCTATTCCAATTCCATCGTCTAGAGTACATGAACAGATAGAAAATCATGAACGAACACCTGCACAGACAATCAGTAACGGAGCGAGACGGAAAAGATATTTCATAAAAAAGCATCAAGGTCTCAGAGAAAAAAGTTGGGTCATATCCTGCTTCTCAGGGCAGGTCGTATTCATTAAAATCAGTATGTTTTAAGATCATAGACAAGATAGATATGCACAAGACAAAGGTACAAAGGAATGTAAGACTCACGTAGTGTAAGATCATCGTAGAAGGATATAAATGTCCCAAACAAAAATCGACATGCTACGGCCTCAAAATGGCGCCGCGACACTTCCTAGAATGGGTGGTATGATCTCGAAGATATCAAAGACTCATAGAGTCCTGGCACTGTGTCGACGGTGGAAAACTCTGCGAAACGACCAGCGTGGCAAGACTTCTTGAAGAGAAACGAAAAATTTTCGCAGGTTATTTGTAGGCATTTTTAAGCGGAGATTCAAAACAGTGTTTATCCCGCGAAACTTATAACTAAGCTTACGATAGTAGCATGGCTGACCAAAAACAGTTCAAATGTCACAATGTTGCCATGTACTGCTCTAAACTGCCTGCCAGGCACCCACTCCCGCTGCGTCAGAAGGTATATTCCCCCTCCCTCATATCATTGACTTCGCCATGCCAAGTGCCCGCACTCACAAGACCAGAACCCG